>WBNH01012184.1:0-122248 GCA_013401255.1 Urocolius indicus
TTGAGGAGTTCACAGCAAAGTCACCACAAAAAGTCTTTTTCCAGTGTGCAGGGAAATTCCTGTAGTCTTAACATAAAATCTTATAATCAAGGTCTTATGTTTATGGACAAGTAATATGGAGAGGTCCGATGTAGAGCTTAAAAGCTACTTTTAGATTCCAGCTGTACCAGGATATGGTAAAAAAGCAGCTGTCGATCGTGAGTTTTAAACTTGCTAATGCTGGTCAGCACCTAAACCTTTAAAGACAGTAAATGAAAAGTAATGAAATTTCTATCTTGATATTAAACATAGTTAGAAAGGGAATGAATGTGCTCATTTTTAATACAGAAATGATATGTTTTTATTCATCATCCTAAGGCTAGAAATCTTATCTACTCTCATATATGGAGCTCTGCAATGAGAAGAGTGGGAAAGAAGTGAAATGAAGACAGTCCATTAACAAGAGATGACACTACTTTGATCTCTTGGCAGTCTTTCAGCATCCTTTTCTCACCTGGCCTTCACGAGAGAATTTGAAGGGTGGTTTGTGCTTAATAACACTTGTTGCGAGACGAAGTAACCCTGTAAGTCCATCATCTTCTATATTACCATCTTGATGGTCAAGGANAGAACCTAGGATTAAGGCTTTCTCTTCCTTCCTTTCCCATATTCCTGCCACAACACTCAGAATGATCTATAGAGACAATTTATGTAGGGCCACCAGCCAGCACAGGCAGTGGCAGAGTTTGCCTGAAATGTTATTAAGTTTTCTAACCTGTGCCAAGTGGCTGTTAACTGAATTTTTTTCCTCTTTCAGCTTTAGCCAAATACTTTTAATTATATTCTCTTTAGACCACATTGAAATTATCAACAATGAATCTAACAGATAATTAAAGTATTCCTAACATGTTACCTTCACCCAAGCTCACCCTTTTGCTGTATTATTTCCACTCCCCTTTCTTGACTCTACAGGTTCAGTATCTGAAGCCTCCTACGGCCAAGAGCTACTAAATAGACATCAGAGTAGGGACAGCTGGGAGATGGGAAAGATGCAAAAGCTGTTCAGAGCAGTTCACTATATCTTCAGGAAAAATGTCTCAGGTAAAAGTGGTCTGGACACTCACATTGAAAAAAGCAAACATTCATATGAATGCAAAACAAAACCTACCTGACTCGCATCTTTGACATGTATGTTATCAATCAGTTTGCATAGCAGCCAAAAATACTCCTTACAACCTGGTCGCAGCACTGTTTCTTCTTCATAATCCTCTATCTGTGAAAAGAAATTGCCTTTGTTTTCAAGCACATTAGACAAAACAACTGTGTATTAAAGTAGAAAACATAGTAACTGCTACCAGAATAATACTTTCTTTAAGCTCTTATTTAAGGTAAGTACAAGAACAATGTCTTTTACAGTGGTAACAACAAGTGTTCTATTTTTCTTCTATGATATTTATTCATTTTCTTGGAATAGTGTCAGGATGATCTGCTATAGTCTTGAAAAGATTTAGAACAGTATTGACTCCATCTGACCAACTGCAGATTGAAAAAATCTTCAGTATTAGACTAGACTAAATGTTAGAAACTCTGGCTCCTTTCAATATTAGTTAGTACAACTCTAATTTTAAACTCTTTTAAAAATGAGTCAAATTATCCAAAATCTTACACAGATTCTTTTACTTTCAGGAGTTTTTTAAAAATATCAACAGGGTTTAAAATGAAAGCAGACTTAAACTGAAAGAATCACTCTCACCTGAAATCAAATACCACACAGGGTCACAGAATAACTGCTTGACAGAACCAAAATCCACATTTACACTCTACAGCCTTACAAGCACATCCAAGCACTCATCTTGAGATCCAGCCACAGCAGCTGAAGTCAGCACAGCTTCCCCTGATATGCGCTGCTAGGTTTACAATCCTTCACCAACTTTAGGCAAAATCAGCCAGCTTAGTTCAAACCATCTCTATAAACCTGCATACACTAACAGTGAGAACAGCTGGAGGAGCTTTGACAGCATCTGCAGAATCTCTTCTATTTAGTAGAGCTATGAGGACAATAATACTCCAAAAGAAAAACAGCAGCAACTGACTGGGGAACAACAATCAGCCATAACAACAGAGGGTACCTATGTACTCATAAAAGAAGTGACAGATTTATTTATGGATTTACCAACATTTAAAACACAAATTCAGGAATATATCAAAGACACCACCTTCATTCCCTTACAGTGTGTTCATGTGGACAATACAATTCTAGAACACGAGCACTTCCTAAATGCTACTCTCACAGAATCACAGGATCTTAAGGGTTGCAAGGGATCTCAAAAAATCATCCAGTGCAACACCCCTGCCAGAGCAGGACCATCTAGAGTAGGTCACACAGGAACTCATCCAGGTGGGTTTAGAATGTCTCCAGAGAAGGAGACTCCACAGCCCGTCTGAGCAGCCCCTGCCAGTGCTCCCTCACCTCAACAGGGAAGAAGTTTCTCTTGATGTTTCTTTGGAATCTCTTAAGTTCCAGCTTGTACCCATTGCCCCTTGTCCTACCATTGGACATCACTGAGAACAGCCTGGCTCTATCCTTCTGATGCCTACCCTTTATATATATGTAAACACTAATGAGGTCACCCCTCAATTTCTCCAAGAATAGACAAGCTCTAAATTACTGAATTATTGCTGCTTTACTTTTGTGAAGTTTTTGGAAACAACTAAACTGAAAGTCTTAACATGTCAGTGTATTAGAACAGTATGTCAAACACAATGATAATGTGCGGTCATTTCTTCTTTTTACATTAACACAAGTCAGTTTAAATGGATCTTTTATCGAAGTCTTGTAAATTCTTAAATTCTTACCCGGATTGGTTTCAGAGCTTGAGCATCAGGGAGAAATTTTAACAATGTAGATGCAGCCAGCAGCAGAAAGGATCGGTTAATTGAGTCTCCCCCATCCAGCCCAGAGAGAGATAACTTGTACAAACCATTGCAAGACTCATGGCGAACGGCAGTCTTGAGGAAAAAGAAAAGAATTAAACTATGACACACGTTATTTACAAGATCTTTTTTCTGTTGGTGACTTTACTTTCATATGTACATAATAAGTTACTCTCACAATATCTATCCAGTTATCAAGGTAGAGTACGTCTTTCTACAATAGGACAAAGTAGGGAAATCTGTGTGGTGCTAGAACTTACTTATTCCTAACTAAACACTTAATTTGTTTAATTTCACTACAAGAATTTGTTTTCTTCTTTCTTTTATTCTTTTCTTAAGATAAACATCCACAGCTTTGGAAGCTTGCACTCTTTTTTCCCCAGTTTTTTTAAATGGAGTCGGCACATAAGTTTTTTTCCTGTGCTTGAGTGGTAAAGCAACACGTAACAGCTATCACATTATGTCCATATTGCACCTTGAAGCAATCACTAGAAAATATAAAACATTCCCACTACAAGGAAAAAAATATAATGCAAGAAGTATATTTAGACTAATCCACATCAGAGGACATCACCCAGAAATTCCAACAAATAACAATGAACAAATCACCTTCAAACAGAGACCAAAAGATCAGAGTTTATAAACTGGTTAACAACCATCCAAAAATCTGCCATTTTACACATTACTTTAGCTACAAATGTTTACTGTTTTAAATGGGATTGCAAGTAATGAGCCAAATCTTGCCTTCTTTCAGTAGGAAACATGTTTGGAATTTAACAGAAGTTTGAAAGTAAAGTTAATCTTGTTCCAAATGATGCAGTAATTAGTAATGCAATCATCTCCCCTTTAACATACCTCTGGAATAAGAAGGGTAAGCTTCTTTAGCCAGTCTTGCAAATGATCACTGTCTGCCAGACTGGATTTCACCAAGGAACAGCAGTGAGCCCAACTCACCAAGAGCCACATAGAATAATGAGTGACTGGAAAAAAAGTAAGATAAGAGTAAATCACCCAGTAACCAACAGAAGAGGCTTTTTAAGTTGAAGAGTTGCACAATTCTAGTATATATGACATTTATTTCAGTCATACTAATGTACAAGACTAAATCCTTACTGGCACATAAGATACAACCTCAACTCACAATTTTACCAATATGTTTACTGACGACTGTAGTACTAATGACAAGTAAATTGGATGACTAACTATTACTCCAATTCTTTCCAGCTTTTCTACTTCCTAAGCAGTAAGCTGCTACTTTGCTAATGGCTTGCATCATGCTTTAACATGAACACCTTCCTGGACTAACTAGTCTATTTGTTCCTTTCTTAAGAGCTAAAAGTAGGCATTTAGTGAGAATTCAAGTCTCTTATAACAGCCCTCACATTACCAAGGAACACAATTCTATAGCATTCTAATGGTGGAATGTTCAATATGTTTTCAGTACTATTCCTTCATAGCATACACTTTGCAGCACTAACCTTCATGTCTTGATCTGTGATCAGATTGAGCTTTCAACACCCTGAACAGGAAGAAAATAGAGCCTTTTACTACTTTATCACAGAACATAAGAGATAAGAGATTATCACTTAGGAATACAAGTATAGACAAGTAACATCACAGTTACTCTTAAGTACTCACTAATAAAACTGAAATTTGAAACTTAAAAATATTAATTTCTTGCAGCATTCAAAATTAGCAACAGTAAGAAAACTACAAAAATCTTCAAGTCACTCCTTAAAGCTTTACTGACTATAAGATTAAAGGACACGGAAAAATACCCCTAATCCCTTGATTAAAAAAAATATGTAAACCAGAAGTGACTCATATAGAAGAAAGCTACTATTTTAATAAAGAATTGGACTTTGAACAAATATTTGAAAACTTAAACCAAATTTTAAATGTATTTATTTGCTTAAATTTTTATTAATTGCAATCAAAGGTTATGAAACCAAAAGCATACTGTACCTATTTAAAACTACTCTTGCAACTCAACTGGAGGTTAAAGTTAGGCTCACTTAAAGACCTGACTGGAAAGCTCTGAATGTCCTTAAGCTTTTAAAAGTATGGTAAAACACACTCTCCTTTACTTGAAATTAAGTAATTCTACAATATCAAATGCAGTAAAAAACCTGACCTGCCCACCATCAGTCCAACTGTCACGATGCAGTCTTACACAGAATTGCTTTTCTCAGGACAAAAGGCAAAAAGAAAGACCAAAATCTCTAACAGCCCATAAAACCAGGAGATCAACTGAAAAGTAGAATTCATTGCTCCTTTACATTGCCTTGAAATTGAGAACACTAACTGCTACAGTGAAAACAAAGAATAGTTTTGGCATGAGAATTTAAAAGAGCACATCACATACACTTTGTTGCTCCATACATCTTATATCCTGACCACTGAGAGATTTTGCCACTCTCTCACTCCTATAAGAGTAGAATAACTACCAGAAGAGGTGACTAAGAAAAGCAAGTCTAATGCCTATAGACTTAAATTCCCAATGTGGGTGTTAATGGCAACTACAACTGAAAGAGTTGTTTATTTAAAGCAGTGATGGAAATGTGACACTTGATTAGCTTTATGACAAAAACAAAGAGATATTGTACCTAGGTGCCAAGTTGTCATATGTATAAGCAACTGACATAAGTCGCTGAATCAAACTGGTTCCCTGGACAAGTACAAGAAACACCTTTAAAAATTGAAGTCAAAAGAAAAAAAAAACAGTTAATATAACAACAAGCTTTTTGATCTGTTTGCAAATTATACACACTGTGTGAATCTAAAACAAACCCACCTGTGTAGAGGGAGGATGAGTAAAAGACAAACCATAGCATCTCCATATTTAAAACTCACGTTGTTTTTTATTAAAGCAGATCTAAAAATCTCACGTTTCATTGACTATGTCTAGATGCTAAAATTCCATTCCATTGCTCTAAGACAGACAACTGAACTGAACAGAAAATTCAACCAGTTATGCAATCAATCCAGTAAAAGTACTGTATTTGTTTTTCGCTTCCTTGAAAAAAATCTTAGGCTTGAGGAAACAGAGTTGAGGATGAAGTTGGATATGCAAATTTCATTTAATTATTCATCTTTAGAGAATCTGACAGAATGTTAAAATCAGAGTTTGAAGAAAGTATTTTGAAGTATTTAGATGGCACAATCACTGCAATAAAAAAAATTCATCATTTGACAATTATAAATGTAAACCCAGTCACAGAATCTGGTAGCAGCACTGACACACAGACAATGTTGAGGAATTTAATACATTTGATAATATCCCTGTATCACAGTAGCTTCAGCAATTTAGAGATGGGTTTTGTCAAAAACACCTAATGCTTAGAGAATAGTTAAGGTCTTCTCATGTATAACAACAACAAATGAGAAGTTTGGCCCCAGCTCACAGCTGAGATCTACACTGTCTGGTAATCACAGTTGGTCCTGTGCCCAGGAGCAACTGATCTACAGTGGACGTTCCTCTGATGCCAAAATATTACACTAGAAAACTAGTATGCAGGAATCTAGTTGGAGGGTTGACAGGTTTAGTTAAGCTTACCATTTATGCCATACATCACTGAGATACCTTTGGTAGAGTCAGTTATTTTAGTGTTTACTAAAGGGATCTAAAATGGATTTAGTGAGGTTGGGGACAAGTCAAGCAACAGGTTACCATAAAAAAAGGAGCAATTAATTTGGAAAACAAAATGTAAGAAATAGGGATAAAACACTGGAACTCTGAATTCCCAATTCATGTGCTCACCCATCATCAAAAAACTTTTGGTTCCAGCTTTTAAAACTGCCAGGTTTAATGCAATAAAAATACTTTTTAGAGGAGAACAGCATGTAGGATAAGGATTAATATTAGTAACTTTTCCACAACATTATTTTATTATCAAAATACAGGCTTCACACAACAGAGGAGTCATTTTTCTACAGCTCACAAAACAGACACACTGTTTATCTCTTACCTCTGTTAAGCGAGGTATATGAAGGCCCTTTGTATGGTCACTTGCAGTCTTCCTTGATTTGCCTGGCCATGTTCTTTTTCTGTGACTCTCTGCTACCCCAGACCAGGCAAAGACATCATGGTAAGCTAAATCCAGGTCAGAAGGATCGACTGCAAACTGGCAGATCAGCTTCAGCAAGCAAGCAAGACAGTCTAGCTGCCACTGGGAAGAAAATACGGAGGGTTTTTTTTTATTTGGTATTTATTTTACAAATAATTCTACCCTTATTAAAACTGGAAATTAAAAACTTAAGTAAGGGATAAAGGATGTACAGCTAGAATTGGCAAAATCTCACTAGAACAGACACTAAAGAGGAAGGATATTAAATAGTGGTTGATAGGGCTGGGACAAAAGCTGGACTTGATCTGAAAAGCCTCTTCCAGCTGAAGTGATTCTATGATTCTATTGTTTTCATGATCTAGTCCCATTAACAGGTGCATTGAAGACCTTCTATTATTCAGTGGATGAAATAACAAAGAGGAAATAAGTACAGGAGGTTATGCTCAACAGTTAAGAGCATACTATTCAACTACAGCACAGGGTATAAATCATTGTATACAGAAGCCCTTTCACACTGGACATATTTAAGCATGCAGAGACAACACACACTAGTTAAAAACCACCACTTTGTATCATTACACTTCTTGTTAGGCGAAAACCACTGACTCAGTTTAGTAACTTTTGAGATTCATTTTCAGGGCTCTCAGTTGTGTGGCTATGATCAAACACAGCACCTGCTCAGCTCCACCAGCAGAAGGTGCATTATGAGAGTAAAATTAACAAAAATAGAGCACTATGTCACAGCAATGCATGAAGTAGGTCAGCTATCTAGCACACATACATGCTTACATCAGGACTCTGCACTAAGGCCCTTAGTTGCAGAATCTGTTGCTTTCTGGGCAGACCAATAAAAGCAGTCATCCAAACTTTTTGCTTATATGCAGATAAGAGAGAATGACCATTTGTTTCTAATATTTAAAGAATTTTAGAACAAATACATCAAAATCCATTAAAAACATCAACTTCTTAACAAATGTATACCTGCCTTCTTTTTAGTATTTCAGTAACTGTCAGCTTTATACATACAAGTGTATGTCCATACAACTCAGAGCTTGAGATATTTCAATTTGTTAAAATCAAATGCCAAAAAATTGAAAATAAGATGAAAAAATCCAATTGTAATTTTAAAAATCACTATGATATGAATTTAGTTCAAACTTGCAACAGAATAATGATGAAAAAGACATAAGAATAACTAGCACTATCAATCATTATTGGAAAGTATCTTTAATAACACCAGAGCCACAACACTACCACTTTTAATGCAATGCCAATGTGGAGAAATGGTCTTGGCCTCTTCAGAGGGAAAGATAATTAACAGATTACTGCTTATAAAATAGCCCATAATAAAATTTTCCAAACAACAAACTTCCCTAAACCAAGCAGAAAACAGACAAAAATTAAGCACCCCCTTCTTGTTTGGCAAATTTTGATATTTTTTAAAGTACTATGATGTGCAGTAGTATTGTCAATGCAGCTGCAGTCATAGCTGAAGATGGAACCCAGATTTTTCTTCCTATCATCTTCCCATAATCTACAATTTCACCTTATACAAACTGGGATTTTTAAAGACTGGACAAACAAGTAAACAAAAACTACATAGAAAAATACAAAGGGTGGCTTTAAAATATAAAAAAGCAGAGGCATGAACACTTTTTAAAAAGAAAAATTCTTCTAGGAACATAACACATTCAAGAAAAAGATGCTATTGCATAGAATCTGGTGGTTTCATTTATAGAATGAATGATTTCACTTAAAGTAGCGACAGCAAAGCTGAAAGTAATGAATGTTTTGACAAGTGACAGCTATTCATCCTGGAGAAAAAGGGTGAATGAACACCTACCACAGTCCATGATTCCTGTTCTTTGGGCTCTAAGATTCCAGAATTGAAAATTTCTAGTAATTGTTGGAGCCCTCCAGCAGCAACAAACTGTAAGTACATTATAAACCAATGTGAGAAAAAACAAATACAGAAATATCACTGCTTTCATTCAGATATCAATCTAAGCTTCATCAATAAATAAATAAAGGATCCACTATTCAGCTGCTTACTTTATAAAGAACAAAAGAAATGGCTGTACACAGCTGTGACAAAATACCTTTAAAATGCTATACGTAAATCTGGGATCCAAACCTCTAAGACACATAATGTTTTAATGGGTTTTCATTTTACATCTTTTGAAAAACTATACTGGGTATCAAGGAATATTGTAGGAAAATCCAACCTTGCAGCTCCATGTGTTTTTACTGTTTTCTATTTGATCTTCACTTGAATCATCAGAGTCTGGGTAAAGATCACTGTAACTTCCCTAAAAATAAAAAAGAACATGGTGAAGACAGTTAAAGGATTAAAATACCATAAAATCACTCAAGATATGCTTTTGTTCAGAGAAAAAAACATGTATTCTGTGCAAGAAAACATTCTTACCGTAGATTCACGTCTTATTCTCCTGTTGGGCTTTCCCAAAGCTTCAATAATTTCCAGGGCATACAGAAGTTTATGGGCACTTTTTATTCGCAGAAGATCCTTCCAGCTAAAGCCATCATTACCCTTAAAAGATTTAAAAAGTGGAAAACAATTAATACAATACTAGGAAATCGTGATCTGTCTAAACAAGGATTCAAGGATAGGATTTTTTGAAGTGACATGGGCAAAGTATTTGGGTTTTAATTTCATCTATTGAAATTACAGAAAGCATATTTCCATAATGATTCAAAATGTGAACAATGTGCATTCAGCAATGAAGTTTGAGTAATCCTTCAACGTTATTATAAGTTAAGGTACACACAATTTCAAAGTGAAGGAAACTAAACATTCTAAATGTTCTAAATTATAACTTCCACCAAAATTCTGATGCATGTGTCCATAAAGAACCGTCTACATCTAAAGAACAGACCTGTGGAATTTCAACAACTTTGAAAGAGGCAAAATTTTCATCTATAAGGCAAGAAAGCAACTAGGTAAGTATCCGTGGTTTGAACTTACAGAAGAGAGTTCAAAAGGATTACTATCTCAACAGTCACAATGTTAAAGCAAGGCTGCAAACAAAGAAACTGCTCTTTCAATTCAAGTCGGAAGACTGTAAAAATTAGTATTGACTGTTTAATTTATTAAATCATTTCTTTAAAGAAACCATAAAACCAAACTTTGGGAACAGGGAAGATGACATCCCTGTTTAGTTGAATTTTGTAAGAATTATTAGGTTATTATATGTCAGCATACTTAACATACTTAATACTAAACATTGCTTTTTGGGAAAAAATCAACTGAAACATCCACGTGTAATGAAGATAAACATGTAAAAAGAAACATTCTTTGTTCACCTGCTCATCTGAAATATTCTGGAATGCCTGTAACATATTAGGGCACGTTGGCAGAAGCATTAACAGTTCCCAGACACGCCTGGATAAGTTTTCTGCATGGAGATGGAGTTCTTCACACCTTGCACTCTGACAAACCACAGAACAACCGTTGTTATTATGAATTTCATTGTCAAAACAGAACTTCAAAGTCCAAAAAAGTAGTTAATTAGGAAGTTGTTTCCTATCTTATGTAAATCCATCAAAAGAACATAGTAACTGAATACTTACTAAACTTGCAAGTAACTGAGTTCCATTATCTTTACAGCATGTCACATATTTTGAGGTATTTGAGTGTAAGTACAACTTACAGTACTGGTTCAAATACAGTAGTAGTTATTTAATTTCCCACATGCTAATGATGGTGTATGGGATACAGAATTTTTGCAATAAAACCTTTACAAACTTCTCCAGCCAATTCCCATTTTGTATCTTTTAAAATAATTAATATTCTTTCTTAAGAATCACTTCTTAATAGCTTCTACAATATTTAAAACATTCAAATATTATCAAAACAGTGTTGTTAAAAAAAATGAGAAGAATTGTGATGATTATTCCACAGGGGAAATGTGAACATACAAACATATCTAGCAATTGGATAGAGTACACAAGAAGTAGGCTACATAGGAATGATCCAATTAAATAAGACCTCGATGTACTTATTCTAATAAAAGAGCTTCAAATTACCTCACTGTCTTCCATAGCCACTTCTCCAGATGGAGGCTTAAAAGAGGCAAGCATCTCTAACAAATCAAAAAGGGTAGTAAGATGAGGTTCTTGCAGAAGTAGAAGCATTGGAATGTTGTCTTTCTGAGGAGGAGGTAGGCAAGATGCTGGAAGCTGGACGCCTTCACCTTTCCGTTCCCTCCTCGGTGCACCCAGGGAGACAAACACCATCTATAAACAGAGAGAAACAACAAGGAGGAGAGAGACAATTTTCAAAATGCATATAATAAACCATGGAATGTTTTCAACAGGATCAGAATTAAGAATGTAAAGATAGATCAATGTTTTTGCTGTTAAATCTTTACCGAGCAGCATTTTGAGCAGCTGCCATAAACAAAGCTTGGTTTTGCTTTCGCTGAAGGCATTCACGGTGTGGTTGGCAAAGACTAAAGGGACATATCAGGGAATCTTTTTCAGTGACTGCTATCTATATGCTGGTAATACCTGCATATCCTTAAAACCCAACTCATGAAGTGTTTTTTCATCATAGTCAGTTGTCAGTTCATGCCCAGATGAAATCATTCTCACAGGTCCCATGAGGCCACCTAGGATAAAAACATATTTCAGTACATTTCTGGAATCACAGTTTCATTTCCTAACAAAGTGTTAAGACTTATTTTTAATAGTATATGCTTCAGTAACTAAAATGAGGTAAAACCAATGCAATTTCCTTACAAGAACTGGCTATTATGTTAAACTAGATTTACTTCCATGCATTCAGAAACAACCTTTCCAATAACAGTTCATTCAATCTTGTAGTGAAAAGCATTCACAAACAGATTAAAACATGCCTTCCATATTCTGTACTCAATTACGCTATGCCAGAGAAGGAGAACAGAAAGTGTGAAATAAGAAATAAAGAAAACAAAACACTGAATGCAAGATAATTCAGAAAGCAATAACATTTTGAACAGCAGTAACTGATAAGAATGCTATAATATACAGCATCAGGAAGTTTTAGAAAATGTCCTTCTCCTAAAGGATAAAGCAGAAATTTTCATTCACCCAAAAACATGTAAAGAAAGGCAACATCAAGGATGCATTTTCATCACACCGTGAGCAAGCAATGACCACCTCAGAGGCAAAGTGACGATCCAAATGAAGAGCCTCAAAATATGACGAAGGATCATTTTTGCTACAAGATGATCATAAATTAAGAAGCAGTTGCAGGAGTAGAAAAAAACCTTACACCTGACTGGAATACCCTGATGTAGGGCATAAATTATGAATCTGAATTATGCCTTCAAATTCTGAATCCATGACAGAGTCAGAAACATGAATTTCACAAAATGTGGACTAAAGTTCTACATAACAAAATCTCCACATTACAGAAAAGCATGTATTAATTAAAACAACGAGAAGAAAAATAATGTGGAGGAAAGTCTGTCAGGACTTGGACCATGGTTGGATCTAAGGACCTCTGGTAAAGTCACGTTTTCACTGCTATAATTAAAAGTGAGGGTAATGTTAACTGTAACTACAGCTAGAAGAAAATAAATCCCAACGCTTGCTTATTGAGAATATCTGGGGAAGAAAAAAAAAACCAGAATCTTCTAAGCTCTAAATGGATGACTCCTTATAATGGTGAAAAACACAGTTATGAGTGCTACAGCTTACCAGGGAAATCTCCTTTGCGGCTGCTTTGGCCAAACTCCTGAAGTTGTGCTTGTTGATTTATCTGCTCCTTCTGCAAATTTTCGTACCAATGGGTGACTTCTGCCCGTAGATCAGCCACCTGATCACTAGGGTACATTTCTATAGTCATCTGAAATAAAACACAGGTTATTTTTCAAAGGGCACAGTGGACTTGGTGGAATTGAACAATGTAAGATGTACTTTTAAAAAAGCTTTTAATTTACCTTGTCAGGAAGCCCAGCTGGCTGACATACAATTCTTAGTGGCAGTGACTGTTTGTCACTCAGAGCTTTCAAGTGACTGCTGATACCAGTGCCTTCAATCTGCCACTGTCTCAGATGATACGCAAACCTTAAGAAGCAGGTAAAAACATCAAAGAAGTATTTTTGTCAAAACCTATTTAACACAAATATTTAATAAACAACGAGGGGAAAGACAACAGTTGTACATTTATTCACTGTTCTTTTTTCAAAATAAGGGGAGATTCATGATATCCTCATTATTTTTAAAACAAAACTAAAATAACTTTGAAAACTTTCTTTGGTGAGGGATAAGGAAAAATGAGTCTTTATATAAGGAAGAGGGCCAACTCTTTCAACTGTTTAAACCTTATGTATTAACTTTCAAAATTATCTACTGCTGTCTTTACTTTACACAAAGAAAAGCAAAGAAACTGTTGCTTAAATTAACACTCCATAACTCATTCATCATTATGATACAAGGAATGGAAATAAACTCTGCATCCAAATGTATCAATGGAGCTATTCACCTTCGCCTAAAAGCCTCCAGGTGTGTCTTCAGCATTAAGAGTCCTCTTTCAATGATGGTCAGACTTGAATGAGAGTCTTGCTCAAGGTTACTAGAAGCTATCATCAGGCTTTCCATGCACTTGCTAATAAATTCCTGTTCTTTCTCTAGACCAGTTTTACCTGTAGTACCAGTTAAACAAAAATTATATAAGCACAATTTTGGGAGTATGAATTTTAATGCTAAGAATAAGGAGAGGATCATGCTAGACATTCTTTACAACATTTTAAAGAGAAAGCAAAAATATTAAAATGAGAATTCATACCGTTGATATAGTAAGAGTTGATATACTGGATAGCTGCTCGACTCACATCACCAGACTGTGCTCTTAAAGCAATACCCCAGAACTGGTCCATGCCACACAACTGTTTTGACAATAGCAAAACAAACACACAAACAAAACATTGCCTGATTATTTTACTGAGAGTGATGCTTTTCTGACCTGAGACATTTTATTTGCCTCTTGATGGAATTAATAAAAATATCTCTGGTTTTCCTCTGCTCAGGCTCTCATGGCTGCATACATCAAACACTATCAGACTCTTAAGTTTCACAGAAGTGTTTTCACAGTTTGAAGTATGGGGAGAACTGGTTAAAATTCAAAAAGGTGAATTTGCATTTTTGACAAATGGCAATACTTTTAAATAAAGCCCTAAACCCACAACTGTAACTGGTATTTGTTGCAAGAATAGATCTTTCAGTAAAAAATTGCCCCAAATAAATTCACAGAAAAATCTCCTCTATATTATTTCTGAGATAGTTTCTCTGTATAAAAAAAGAAATGTCCAGAAGAAACATTTCTAAAGCATGTTGTGCATATATTGAGGTACACTTTGCAACAGATTTCTAGTCAGAATGAAATATGTCTAATAGAATGCCATCTGAATCTTTTTGCTTAGGAAAATAAATATAACAAACTCCTTCAAACACAATAGCAAATACACTTCAGTTATACACAGAATATGCTAAACTGCAGAAAGACAGGAAAGCAACAGGTATCAGTTCCTTTGTGGTTTCCTATCTCTACCTCTAGAAATAAAAGCCACACATGATCAAAGTCACAAGGGAAAGTCAGGATCATTGGTCTCTTTTATTTCTGCTTCACTGTCCCAGATTTAGGACCTCTGAGTCCTGAGTCCCAGGGCTCTCCTCAAGGCTGAAATCCCTGCTAACCTCTCAACACTACAGGCTGTGACATTATTATCTCAAAGCAGTAAACAATTTTTAATCGAGTAAGTTCTCAAGAGATATGTTGCTGCAGATAAGTTCAACTTTCCCCTTCCCTCAGAAAGAATTGAAACATGAACCCAGGATGCAGGCTTACCTCTGAGTTTGAGCCACCGTCATACGCACTAGTAGCCAATCGAGCCAAATTACACAAATGCTGGAAGAGGTTTAGGCCAGTCATGCTAATAGTTTCGGGTTTTAGTTGTGGCATCTAAAAAAAATGAATGCACTTTAGTATAGAAAAAAAAAAACCTCAGTGATAGAAGGGGTAACAATTACAGGGTATTCATTTCATCTGCACAGAATGAATGACATTGTTACTACCAGTCACATTGGAATGTAGGAGAGCAATTAAAATTTGTTTGTGCAAACAACCACACTCTCTGAATTTTACATCCAACACAAAAAGCCCCAACTATAACTGCCTTAAACAAACCTCTTTATGACTGTTTTGGACTGTGCAGTGCAGAGGGAACAAAAGTTATTACTGGAATATTAATCGTTTCACTTCTCAACAGTAAGACATTTTGTTGGTATACGACTGCTCAAAAAACTCCTACTCTACAAAACTAGATCTTGAAAAATCTTGAAAAAGAGCTAGACTTCATTAATTCTTGCACAATCTCTCCATTTTGTAATGTCATCTATTGAAATGGATGGCATTCCTTACAAATTGCTCTACTACTGCACGTTCCTGTTTCCTGTGGATGCATGTAGGAGATTTATACAACCCTCCTAAGAAGAAGAAAAGTCATTTTTTTAATCAAGTAGGTATCTGTCATAAAGGAAAGTATTGCTTTGGGTGTGGTTTTTTCAAACTGAAGTGCTAGGTATCTTCAGATACAACACACAGACTATTTTGCAAGGAAACACTCAAGTAACTAGTGTGAAAAGAACTCATGTCAAACTGTTCCCCTCTCTGCTCCAAGCAGAGAAAAATTAATGCATGACAAGGAAGGCCCTCCCAGACTACTGAAGACATATTTTCCATAAAAGCAATAGTGCTGATATAGAAAGAAAGACTTTTACCAGAATTAATAAGGTTGCAATCAACTCTCTACGTACCTTTTCCAAAAAAAGATGTTTGTAAGTCTCCATACCCATAGCATGCTGATCTTTACTTCTTACTTGATTTAAAAACCAGTGTAGTGCATCATCATAACATTCAGAGTCTTCTACTAAGCAGTGCCACAGTATGTCCACTTGTTCTAAACTCAACCCTAAAATCAGGGAAATATTTTTAACTCCTCCTTTCTAAAATCAAATGTATAGTGATAGTCTACAAAACCCAAGAACACACACAGAAAAAATCAGAATAGCTTTTGTCAGGACAAGAAGCGTTTGGAAAGAACAAAAGAAAAATGCACCACCACCCAATTAATGATCATACACTTTTCCCCTTTTAGAGTTGGCAGTCAGCTACAGTTCTTGGTCACTGTTACTAAACTAATGAGTACCATGGGCTAAGCAGGTTGTTTCTCAGTTTGTTAAGTAGCTATTGGGCACAACCTGGAGCCCAGCTTCGAGTTGGTATTGAAGCTGAAAATAAGATCTCTGTAACTAATTCATTGTAACTTCTTTCAAGAAAACTGTAGGTTTTTCAGTTGGCATATAAACATTTGTGATCCCAACAAATTCCTTTAAAAAGAATGATGTCTATCCTATCAACAACAGCAAGTACGCTGGTACAAGTGTTTTTTCTCTTTGCTGTGTACTTCATTTTAATGACCAGACAGACAAGCCATGCCTTGTATGTCAACTTTCACTACCTATAATGAGACTACCCAAATGACTCCTCCTTTCAATGGTTTTAATAGATGACCTCCTAATAAAATCAGTTGAAAGTCTGTACAGAGTTGATGCTGAGACAACACTGAAGGCTATTAGTTGATGTGTGCTTAAGGAGCGAGCAGCCAAAACGGAAAGAAAAGCCACTACGGGTTACTAAAAACACAGAAAACTTTGTTCAACTTTGAATTCCATCAGGATTTTTCTTTTTAACCTTTTAGAATGAAAAACATTCAGCATCTCTATAGATCAACTATCATACAGAATGCTACTTTCACAACGTGTAAACCAATTTCTGACTGTATTGAAATATAAAGAATTATTCCTTTTTGGTATCACAACTTCCTTTCAGGGCATTCCAGTAAAAGATCTCTGGGAACATCATGGATGTGAACAAAACCCCACAAATACAGAACATATTATCTTCTTCTCAATAATTACAAAAGTGCAGGGAATAAAAAAATGTGTTCTTACAGAACTGCAATAAAATCAAAACTCTGTTGGTTTTGCACTTTCCTTCTTTGGAAACATTATCAGAGATTATTTAAAACTCCAACACTGATTATCAAGAACAGTAAGAGCCTTACTATGAGGTGCCTCTCTGATAAGGTACCTGAAATACTTACTGAAATGATCTGGCGACCCTAGAGTTGAAAACACACATGTCAGGAATTGCAGACGAACCTGAACTTCTGCACTGTGGCTGTATCTAAAATTTAAATTTGTATAAAAATGAAAGTTTATTTGTTTATTGTCACAATTTTTTTTTCCCACTCATACATGTGCCTCTTAAAGGCAGAAATATTGTTTTTCCTACAAGTTTCTCCTAGCTCAGCATATAGTCTGAACTCCAGTTGTACACATTACAGAACCACACCAAACAAGTGGAATGACAAACTAGTTATCACTTGGTACAGCACATTTTTGTTGGAGGGGTTTTTTGGTGGTTTTTTTTTTTTTGGGAGGGGGGATAGGTGGAGTAGGGTTTGACACACAGT
Source organism: Urocolius indicus (assembly GCA_013401255.1). NCBI lineage: Eukaryota > Metazoa > Chordata > Aves > Coliiformes > Coliidae > Urocolius > Urocolius indicus. The sequence goes on from WBNH01012184.1 coordinate 17,522, forward strand.
CCAATTCAAGTGCATCACCATAATTAGCACCTTGCAGGATTTGATCTTCATTTTTTTCACCAACTTATAAAATACTGGTATTTCTACTCTGAATTCTTGATCCCAATGGTCAAAGGAGCAGGACAATGTATCATTTTGCCCGAATTTAAAGCAACTCATCCTACTTTCAAGTAGGTTTTGAAGTAATTTCTCGCTAGAGCAATGCCCAATATAAAGGAGTACAATGAAGTAAAAATTTGACTGATAAATAGCAACATTTTTCAACTGTGGATGCCTATATTTACATATTGAGTTTGATATCTGTCAAAATATGAATAGCTTATTTCTCTAAGAATGGGAAGCTAGAAATTGCATCACTTGTGTGTACACACCTAAGTTTAATCACACAGGTTGGAAATTGTAGATGAATGTATTAAACAGAAAAAAAATGTTCTGTTCATGAAAACAGATTTTTAAACTGAAACATTTGAACAGTTTTATGATGTGAAGTGTCTTGAAATTAATTTGAATATGTACATATTGTGGTTTTATTTACAAGCAAATATTCGACATAATGTCTCAAAGAAATCACATGGAAGTTGTTGAATGCTTTTTCTAAGGAGAAGCAAGCTAATTAAAACATTATTGTTTTTACACACTTTGGTCTCCCTAAGCATGCAATATCCTTACACAAAGTAGTTCTTCAAAAGAACCAGAAGAAAAAGCAGAGAAGTTTTAAAACATGAAATATCAAACCCTCCAAGTCAGTTTGTACTTACAGTGCATGTTTATGTCGTCCTTCCCTGACTGCTTGAATGTAGTGTACCAAATTATCAAAGAAAAGTTTCATCATATTCAGTTCTTTTTCGGCCCACCTGTGTCAATTTGAAGGGCAGAAAGTATTATGGCTTGCTTAGAAATATCAGAAAAGCCACAGAAACTGAACTGCTATTATAGGAAAATTGCATCCACATAAACCCAAAGTAAACATTCAGTTTTCCATCTACCATGAATTCAGAAGTATCTTCCAGTACAGTCCTCTCTTCTTCCTTGTCATCTATAAGGCTCCCCAATATCATTACTTTCAGACATAGAACTGTCAGAATACTCCCTTTTGAGACCATGAAAACTGTTCCTTAAGGCCCCAATTCAGAAAAATGTGTAACCCAAAACTCAGAACTGGGCATATGTTTAAATGTCATTCAAAAAGGTCAAGAAAAATTGCCAGTAATCACTGTAATCTTTCCCATAAGTTCCAGCAGTTCATTCTCTAGAGTTAGCGCAGCTAGTCACATAGTTTGTTCTAGTAAGGAATGCAATACAATGTATCTTCACATTTCAAAGGTTTCCTTATACACCAATTTATTAATCAGAAGCATTTTACAGACAAAAAGAACAGAATGATGTAACATAAGTTATAACAACCTTTTACAATATACTGTTAGTGAATGTCTAGCACTGTCTGCAAGTTCTTTGGGATTTGAAATGTGGGAAGGTTACAAAAACTAGTCTTCACCTCAGTTATAACAGTAGTGCATATTATGAAGAAATGTAGGTCTGAATGATTAGATAAGCTCACACATCAAGGCCAGACAACAGACAGATGATAACCTTGGGTCATTATTAATTTGGACCACTCTAAAGGATCAAGCCTTGCAGAGTCCCCTAAATGTCATCACCTCTGTTGGTTTGGTCTGTTGTAAAGAGAGGGCTACTTACATTGTTATCCAATGTGTATCATAACTGCTCCCAAACTGTTGAAACGTACCAAATAGCTTTGGAAGAAGACGAAGTGAAACTACTACTGATCTAAAGGAGAAAGAGAGGAAGGATGACAATATTGTAACTGTTACAAAATTAAACCAGTCAATTAAAATAACCTTGAGAAGCTCAGACTCGGTGAGCGAGTAAAGCTTACTGAAAGCACTGGAATCATCTGAGTGGATTTTGCTATCATGTCAGCCAATTAGTTTTCTGGAACTGATCTACACATCCTGTATACATTTTTTGTATTAAAAATTATTTGCACTTCAAAAGATAAATTCTTAATTTTCTTCTTAATTCTTCATTTTCAGTTTCATAAAACTTCTCTTGGAATTTCAGCAAAATGAGTATGGTTTTTCTACAAATGGGTAACAAATACACCTGCTTCAAACTCAGTACAGACACAAGTACGTGTGCATTAAAGACAACTCTCTGGGAAAACTCAAGAAGCGTGTAAACTGTGTAATGGAATTTTCATGGCAGTGGTATCCCCCACTAGCTTGTATTAATTAACAACTCACTTTTTTTGTAACTCATTTCACAAACACAGTACTTAGCAAAAAAGGTAACAACATAACACTGCAGGTGATGCCCAGCAGGTGATTGGTTGTATCAACAAAATTGATTCCACTTGTGCCAGTTTTGAAACTGTACAACCTCACGGCTTTAGCTGATATTAAAACAAGTTAAACCCCACAACAGATTTGGTGGAAAGGAACTTATCTGTTTCTCAGACAGGTACAATTTAAACATTTGATTCGAGATACTTATGTACCTGACCTTGCACTCAACTGACTAAGGCATGGACCCGATTTTACCAAACAGTATGAAGCCAGTAACCTCTGTCAGGAGGGAGAACAGACAAATGCAACAAGACAAGAAATTCAGGACACTGATAGAATAGAAAAGTGGGACATCAGATAGATCCAAAACACCTTGAAAATTATTTCTGCTTTTGTCTGGTTTAACTTGCCTTCCTGTGAAATTAAATAACTGTTACAGTCAACTTGGACGTTGCAAAAACAGATGTAAAAACCAGATATTTGAGTTACCTGTTGTTAGCTAAATTTTCTAAGCAGCCTTCAATAAATCTCATTCGAATCTGTCTGTCAGTGAACCAGCATACTAGAGAACACAGCAGCTTCTCTGCTTCATTTATTAACCCTTCAGAGAGATGAATCTACAGCAAGTAGAAAGAAAGGTCAGGTCATTAAACAGTATATATTTGTTTTGTTTAAAAAATATATTCTTTTCTTGTATTCAACTTACTGCATCTTCATCCTGGACCAGATCCCACAGAAGGGTATTTCCTTTCTTACAAACATTATCCAAATTAATGTCCGTCACCGCGTTGCTATTATATTGGTGTTTATGAACTGCTGGTCCTGAACAAAATATAAAGATCGTTATTAAAGAAATAAATAGAAGGAACTATCTAATCCCAACATTATTCTCCAAATGCATGAACAACAGCAGGCTGTATTTGTAAATTTGTCTGTTAACATGCATACATTGTAACTGTAGCCTTTTTCCACATAGGAGTTCTTAAAAGAAGACAAAACATTTTGACCACACAAGTGGACAGGACAGTTAAGCCAATATTTACACTGGTTTTGGATAATGGCAAGCTACCATAAAAACAGTACTTAAGAACTGCAAGTATAGGTGCAATTTATTTTTTAATTACATTTCATTAATAGTGTAATAAAATATTTTTAAGTCTTTCTGTAGTGCTGTGGTCAAACGACAAATCCATTTATAACCACCATGGTTGGAAAGTAAGGAACAAACACATTTCAATAAATTCCCCTCGTAGTGCATGAGCTCTTATATCTAACTAAAAAACAAGAAAAACACAGATTATTTTTAATACACAATGAAGTATCACAGTGCATGATTTTAGAAAGTCATCGTGTTTTCATAAACACTGACAGACATTTTCCTTCCTCTACGTGGCCACAGCTGGCACCATTCATTATCTATTATTTGATACTACTTTCATGTAACAGCAAAGTCAAGTAGAAAATTGAGCTTGTGTGCAGGATGTTGTAATTATTTGCATGTGCAAAACTAGAGGTGTCAAAAAGAATCTGCACTGGAGGCCTCATGTTCAAACAACCATTTGGATGTTGATTAAGATGTCAAATATCTATGGACAATATTGAAAAAAAATATGCTGATTTACAACAGCATAACGATGAAGTTTTAGTACTTTATTCAACTGTGTAGTGTAGAAAAAAATCTTCCCAAATTTTCAGCATCAGGTTGAAATTATAATTCAGTTCCACATAACAAGAAATGCTAAGCCTAAGGAAAAAAAGAGACTTCTTACTCAATTGTGTTGCAAGAAAAGATACAAATAGTACTGGTTTTACTGTCTGCTGACAGACAGCAAACTTGGTTCTGCCAGCACAGTGAAGAAAAATGTCAAGCCTTTACTAAACATATTCTCCATTATATTTAAAAGGAGGATAAAGTAGAAAATAAAGCTGCCACAATAGCATATGGAAAGATAATATAATTCTTGAGAAGCATTTTAGTAGCATCTTAAATTGCACCCTGAAGTAAACTAGATTTGGCAGTGTTAGGTAAAATAGCATAAAATGCCCTTTAAGGCAAACTCCCTAAAATACCAAGTTATACTTTAACTCATTTTTCCAAAATCCATTTTCCACAGTCCATTATGGTTAATTCACTTAAGATGACAAACGTACAGAATCATGGTAGATCCCCCCACTAGAAAAAAAAAAAAGGCATATTTCAGAGAGGAAGATACACTTGCATTTCACTACCTCCGTTCTTTTTACTTTAATAACTGGTTAGAGAAAACATTTGCTAGGCTCCTTGGTGCCTTTATTTGTTTTAACTTGCATTAAAAACACCAGTAGAAATAGAGAAACGGTAAAATCTCAGTAGTCACAATCGTTTCTTTGGGTAAATACACATGGATGGTTAAAACCATTTTCTTATTTTAATGACATAAAACCAAGTTAGAAGTACTTTTTTTTCCTGTTTTCTTTATCACTCTTACCTTGACTAAGATGTTCATGATAGATAGAGGCAAGGTTAGGAAGATGCTGCTGAAGATGAGACGTTAGCTCAGCATGTGAATTAATTTGTACAAGTTCTTCTTCACAGCCAGACTCTTCCCCATCAAAATCAGCCATATTTTTCTCTGATTTTGCACTGACTTGGGAACTACTACAACTGACATCATCTGCACTTAGCATATCATCAACCATATGCCTATAAAAGAAGAATATTAGAATGGACAGTACAAGAGAAAGTTGTTTATAACAAACTACAAGTGAGCAGACATCTCCCTAAAGCTAAAGTCAGGATGAATCATTTGTCTGAGCAGCAAACCTTTGCATAAATTTGGTAAATACGCTTACAGATAAATTGAAGGTCTCATTAGCATGATGATTATGTTGACTTCTTCAGCGCTAACTAACTACAGCATTTTCCCAAACCAATTTTAACATTGTCTTAAAAAACATATTCATCAGATGTTAACAACACAGATCACTGTGTCACCCCCTACAAAAACTACAGTCTCAGTTAAACAAAATTATCCTGAACAAAACATTCACACAGATTTTGTCCAAATGGAGTATTTTGATCCCACTTTTATTTCTGCTATACAAAGAATCAAAGAAAATGTCAAGCTACCTACCCATCATGGTGATGGTGGTGATGGTGGTGGTGGTGATGATGCTGCGGCCCAATGAACTGTCGACAGTTAAATAATTCATTTCCAATAGTTTCCCCAAGGAAGTCCCCTGTATGAGTTATACAAGAATCTTGAGACCCTTGTGAAATGTGAGCAGTGCTCATTTCCCCTGTCATATCATGCTCTGTATCCTCAGCATGAGAACAAGCATCTAGCAGTCTAATTCGATTGTCCACTGGTGTCACAGAGTCAGTGTTAAAAACATGGTCTTTTCCTGCCCCGTTATTTGCACCACTCCTCTCCGAAGCCCCTTGTGAATCTCCCAGACAAATGCCTGTCTGTGATTCCAGTTTCCTGCCTCGTAGATCTGTGCTCCTACTGCTTTTCTGAGGATTATGACTCCTATCCTCTTCCTCTTCATCCTCCTCCTCTTTGAGAGCTTCAATATCTGCAATATCTTCAGATTGCACATCACTGCCAGGGCTTCCAGCAGACTGACTTGCATGACTGGAGTTGGCCTCGTTGCTGGATCCATCACTGTGGCCACTGCTACTACCAGGACCGCTGCTGCCGTCCTCCCCACTGTTGGCTGTCTCATCAGAGCTTCCTTGCATGGATTCCTGACAAGAATAGATTTTTTTGTTTAAAGATTAGTGGAATAATAAAACACTGCTGAAAAGACGTAATCGGCCTCCTCATCACTCAAACACCATTCTTTATTTATGAGGAAATGTACCAAATCTGTAAGTTTTCATTCATTCTTTCTCCATTGGGTTGCCACTGATAAAATGCTCTGAGCAAGATTCAGATTTAGTAATTTAATTTTTCCATTACCTTATCCATAACAGGGTACATGGGAAGGCCTTGCACATACAGAGTGCCACGTAAGTAAACAATACGTGATGCAATCTCTTACTAAGAGATTAATCTACACTGAAATACAATTTAAATGCAGGAATCAGTTTGTTTGAGGTGGGCTTTTTTTTTTGTCAGTTCACTTATTCATAGGCAAAGTACAATACAGTCTCTGTGAATTGCATAGAATACAAGATTCTAGCTATACACTATCTTACTCATTGTAGGCAACTCAAAACCAAAATTCACTCTTACCTCTGTATCTGAAAGTCGCTGCTGTACGTGTTTTGTTCTGTTAATAAGCTGTTCCTCCATTTCAATATCACTGCCTCCACTCTGATGGGTGTCACTGTTGTCACTACTTTGAGGGCTTGCTGCGGGTGACCCTAATTCAAAACCACATTTCCTAGTTACTCTGTTATATATATTAATTAGAATGTAACAACAGCATTATGCACCTCTTCCTGAAATGTTGAATTCAATGGCATTCTCCCTGCAAACAGCTGAACAAGGGACATAACTCAAAAATCCATGTCCCTATACACTGAAAATTGTTCTTAGAATACTGGGTATTTTAATGAAAAATGTTTGTTTTCCTTGGCAGTATACAGCACAGCTATATGACTTTCCTAGATTCTACACAAAATACAATTTCCATTTCACTTCTCATTAAAACATAATTTCAAACTTTTACTCAAATTTGATCAAATGTATCAAATTGTGGTGTGCTTCTAAATCTATACTTACAAGGTGAAGGGGCTGCTCTTCTGAGCTCCTCTTCTTCTGAAGGAAAAAAGCAGGATGGAAAAAATAAGTGACTAAAAATCTTTTTGTCAGCATATAGTTGTCTGTGATTCATAAAAATCAGCAGTAGGAAAAGAAAAGGAAACTGCAGTAAAACGGCTTGGAGGCACCTTTAGTAATGACTGTGGGGAAATACACCGTCAAGTAATAAAAAAATTGAACCAATGCAAATAGCATGTAATAAAAAAACAAGGTAAAAATTACACAGGTTTTTTTAAGAGTTCATTTAGTTGAGTTACAGATGCTCAGCCAAACAAGAATAGCTAACTGATGAGTTAGGAACCATACTCTCAATTAAAAATAAATCCCACAAAGTCTATCATAGTACTTTAGATATACAAACAGATTTGATCTCAAATAGAAAACTTTCCAAACCTGCTCATGAAGTTTTTTTTTAATGCTTTTGTCTTTATCACAGAATCACAGATTGGTAGAGGATGGAAGAGAACTTTAGAGATCATCCAGTCCAACCCCTCTGCCAAAGCAGGTCCCACCTCTATCAGGTTGCACAGGAACGTGTCCAGGCAGGTTTTGAAGATCTCCAGAGAAGGAGTCTCCACATCCTCCCTGGGCAGCCTGGGCCAGGGCTCCCTCACCCCAACAGTTTAATAGTTTTTCCTTATGTTTAAATGGAACTTTTTGTGTTCCAGCTTCTTTCCATTACCCTTTGTCCCGGTGCTAGATACAGCAGTAAAAGATGATGCCCCAGGCTCCTGATATCCACCATTTAAATGTTTGTAAATATGAATAAGTTCGCCAGTCAGTCTCCTCCAGACTGAACAGCCCCAGTTCCTGCAGCCTTTCCTCAAAAGGAAGATGCTCCAGTTCCCTGATCATCTTGGTGGCCGTGCACAGTCATCTCTCCAGCAGTTCCCTGTCCCTCTTGAGCTGGAGAGCCCAGAACTGAACACAATACTCCAGATGATGCCTCGCCAGTGCAGAGTAGACGGGGAGAAGAACCTCCCTTGACCTGCTGGCCACACTCTTCTTGATGCATCCCAGGATGCTACTGGCCTTCTTGGCCATGAGGGCCCATTGCTGGCTCACGTTTAGGCTCATGTTTTATGCTCAACTTCTATTTGAAAAATATGTCAGCATGATACTTTAAAAAAACACTGCAGGTAAGATGTTCTATATTTGTCTAAAGTCAACAAAGAGACTATGGAAATGAAAAGTTGAACTATCAGACTATTGGAAAGCCACATACCTTTTTTGTTTCCCATGGGTAGATTGGTACTTAGTAAAGATGCAAAAGAGCTTTGTTTTGACAGCTGAGCCTTAGCTGCTAGTGCATTATTCCACAGTGCTTTTATAAGCATTGATGCTAAGTACAAGGTCTGTAACAGAACCAGATAAGAGTGCCATTAAGAAGGAGTAGGTTTTGTATGCAAAGATGCACTGTTCATCTATGTGCCAACAATACAGTTCACCAAATTGAAGTCATCAAAATAAACAAATGCTCAGACTAAAGTTGCGTGAAATGCTCTTTAACTTCAGACTCATAGCTTCTTCTCTTATGTATTAATGAATGTTACTTTACATGCATTCCTTCAGAAAAAGACAAATCCATCATGCTTGCTTGGTACACTAATATAATTTCTTTTCTTGTTACATTTCTTTTGTTCACCTTGTCTTTACCTGTTCAGTGTGAGCACTTGGATGAAGAGTCGAGACTAGGTTAAGAAGATGTCTAAGTGGGACAGGGTCCAAGTTTTTGATCAAAGAAGGAAACAAGTCATGTATGTAACGACTGCAATGCTTTAGCTACAAAGTACAAACAGAGAAGGTAACTGGAACAACAATATACATTTTAAAATAGTTTTTTCCAAAGATTGATAAAATTATAGCAGTTAAACACAAACTTTGCACAAATTCTGAGGAAGCACTTTGACAGTAATTCCAAACTACAGCAGATTTATAATTTTGACTGAACTTAATTTTGGCATTCCAAAACATACAAAGTTTGGAGAAGTCAAATGTAGCAGTACCCTCCTTTGTTTCAGTTCTAGGAGATTTGGTGAATAAAAAGAGCCAGAAATGTATCTTGTATTTTAACTTAAACACAACTTCTAAACTAGTCGTGCTAAACCCTAAGGAAAGTAATATTTGCAGTATTTGCAATGATCATGTTACCAGCAAATAAAGACATTACAGGTGAATATGAGACTGAGAGAAGAGATTGTGTGAGGATTATTCTAATTCTTTTGTCTTTCCCGTAATGGATGTCAAGAAATATGGCAATTTGAGCTAAATACTCTATTAACACATTGAAGTGACAGTGCCTCTAGATGTTTCCTCTTAGATGAAATGCTGCCTTTCACAGTCACCCAAAGGATTTCATTATGTTTGGATGGATGCTGATTTTCAAAAAATAAAAGAATTGGTACAGGAAGCTTCTAGAAAAAAATCCATTCTTTATACTGGTTGCAACATATGCACATCAAAGGAGTTTTATTCATTCTTTCTTTATTTTGCCTTCCTTGCATATAAGACATCCAAGTCAGCAGTTGGGGTACTGGAGATCTTTCACAGGATTCAAGCTGGAATGAAATTATGTGGATTCTATACAAGGATGCATTTAAACTTCTGCTGCAACTCAGACAAGATAAATTTTCTCATAAACAGTGGAAAATTTATTAAGGCTTTCCATTTTTTTTAGTCTAAAGGTGTCAGCCTTTTAAACAACATCAGAGGATTCACTTTTTGCAAGAAGTAATCAGGACATAGTGAGTTCCGATAGTCAACGTAGATATCAGTGTGTCAAAAGGAACATGAGAACTGCAAAAGAATTATACCATTTGGGTAATTACATTAAGTTCTTAAAATAGTATAACAGATGGAAGAAATCCAGAGATCTAACACTACTGTGAGTTACTGTATGTGTGAACAAACCAAGGAAGATAAAATATCCCTTTAAAGACATAAGTGAAAGAAGTAATTATTAATTACTCTGATACAGAAAGCTGTTGGAACCTACTGGAATGAATACTGTTATAATGAGCATTTATTAACATATCAGCTGCATGTTGTAATGACAATGGTCAACAGAGGCTTCAGACTGCATGTACAGTAGTATTTGATTGAACAAATTACAGAGAAGCATTGAACACATTTTATATCAACTTTATTTCTCTGACCTTCATTTTGAGTGTATTTGTCAAAAAACTGACACTGAAACCTGGAGGGTGTTTTGCTGGGGCAGGGAGTTTATTTTTGTTTGTTGTGGGGGAGCGTCTTCCTTTTTATTTTGTTTGGGTTTTTGTTTGCTGTTTGGGTTTTTTTTAATCATAAAAGGTAAAATGACACCATGGAAAACCAGTTTGCACAACTGGAAATCAAAATGTCTACTGTATTCAAATCTCCTAAGTAACAAAATTCACAACCTGAAATAAAAGCATAGCAATCCATTAAAACTAGCAAACAAATACATCTTCCTGAAAGAAGAAAAAATCCCTATCCGAGTTTCTAGGTTTACCAAGCAAAAAATATAATATCAGTGCCTTCTATAGATTTTAACAGCAGCACTGCAGCACAGCTGTAAACTTGCCTGCCATCATTTTCACCTGATTGTTCCCACTGGGAATAACAGAAATGGAACTTCTAGTATATAGGAGCAAGGCAATTTAGCACAATGGTAAAAAAAAATTACATCTACCCCTCAATCTTCATCCCCATTCTTGGTGAAAATGCTATGCCCTTGCTATACACTTTTCTTTTCTTTGTGTATGAAAGTAGCCTAGATGAATTCCTGCACCTAATGAAAAAGCAGTAATTGTGGCAGTTACCTAACTTCAACATTTCGGACAGCAGAACACTGAGACATACAAGAAAACGTAAGAAACATTTCACAAATATAAACCAAAATCAACTTGCCATTTCCTGGTTAGTTTATTTTAATCACTCCTGCAATGATAAGAAAACGATATATACCTGTGCTGCAGCCCAAATACAGTCTATATGTTGAGTACTAAGTCTCCCTTCAGCTGCAAGAAAATTCAGAATCACTTGGCACTGTTTGATGATCTGCAAAGCGAGAACATATTGAGGAAAGATTTACTGGAAAGAGAAGTTACTCCTCCATGTTTATATGAAAAATACTAATAATTTTATACAAACCTCAATATGTAAATTTGGTCCAAAAATGTGCTCGACTACACTGTTGCTGATGAGCCAGTCTGCGAGCTCTTTTGCAATTGACCTAGAGATGAAAAAAGGAGTGAAAACATGTGTAAAATGCTGTGCCTATAATATATGCACTGTGCTCTTTCCTAATACAGCATGTCTTTCAAATTAATACCTGTAATTGCAGTTAGCATATAAAAACTTTTTAGAACACAAGGCATACTCAACATTCATTCATTCACGTAGGAAGCAAATTATTTTTGTATATTTTTTCTTTATTTGGAAGACTAATGGCAAACATCAGTATTTCCCACTCACCTCTCTGGATTATTAGCAAACATGTAACCAATGACTGTCAATTTTATTAGTAATACAGCCCAACAGACCGCCTGAAGAACAATTTCAGAGACTACACAGGGAGGATTCTGTCAAATGTTGCTATTTAATCCAAGTTTATAATAACATTTCAGAGCTACTGAGTTCACAAATGTATCTGAGGGAGAGAAATTATTTTGTAAAGAAAACCATTGAAATATTTTTGCATTCTCTTGTCTAAATAGAAACTCTTATAGCTTTGAAACCCTATGTCTGAAATGGTACAACTTACACACACGTAGCATGCAGATACTTCAACATTCTCATTTTGTTTCACCCGTAACAACAGCAAACTCTACCCAGTGCCAAACCATAAGCAAATACTCTGACAGAACAGGACAAAGAAACTGTATGTTCCAAAACTCAAGTTAAACTTTCAGAGTGGACTGCCCTATCTGGAAACCAATGCATAAGCTCCTTTCTATTCCTTCTTTTCAAGCAAACGTTTGTTTACTCAGATTTTGGCACCAGAAAGAATTAGAGGACATCACAGTATTTAAAGCACAGCCTGCAATTTAAATGGGCTTGGAATAAAAGCACTCTGTTTCACAAGGAGGAGAGGGTGGGATGTCTTTAGAGGAATATGGGAAGCATTCTTTTTCCCATTGCTACCTGTGTCACATTCATGGTCACTACTAAAATTCCAAGATCGCCAATCTTTATCATTGCAGTAAGAAAATGAGATTCTTTAGGCAAAAAAGAGATTGTATTTGTAAGCTTTCCAAACAGGATTCACTTTTCTGGGGCAAGCTGCCAGGCTTTCAGTTGTTTTAAATTGCCTGATTTCTCTGCGTGAGCTCAAGGAGCAAAGTTCTTTATTACTGAACAGTACTGACCCTTTCTATTCTAATTCCAGGACATAAGTAATCAAATATTCTTATATTGTTCAAAAAATGATTATGTCCCCTAACATGCAATAAATAACTGGCTTGCAAGGTACAATCATTTTCCAACAGTATAACTTACAGCTTATTAAAAACTTAGTTCTCGTACTATAAAGTCAAGCTTGCCAAGTATCTGCTCAAAGAGGGAGGTCTTCAAAACCTGCCTGGAAACGTTCCTGTCTCACCTGATCTAGGTGGGATCTGCTTTGGCAGGAGGGTTGGACTGGATGATCTCTAAAGGTCCCTTCCAACCCTACCATTCTATGAAAAAGATACGCCAGATCTGTTCCATGAAATCAAGACCCACTTAACTTCATACAGCCTCATTTCAAAACCCCATCACCACCCCCAACACCTCTAAGATGCCTATCCCAAACCAAACTTTGGAGCATGCATGATACAGAGTCATTCGGGGCTTGGATGAGCGAAATCTGAAGTAGAGATCTTTTCACATGCAAGACTTAACAGCTAAAGGAACTTGCTCATTTGAATCTATGCTACCAGTCTTCTTTAGCAACAAACAGCATTCTACAAAGTGTTCTTGTCCACCAGCCTCCATGCTGACCAGCTCAATTGACCACAGTGGTATTGTCCATTTAGTTCTGTTATTTTTCTTTTTGTCAGACAGCTGGTAGACTTGATATTACAGATTCATCTTAAATCACAAGTGCCCAACACACACTCTGCAAACTGAATGCAGCTTGGAAAATAGTTCCTTGGACTTAATGCCTATTCATCCCCAGCTCCTTGTTATGACTTTACGTTGCTTCGCCTTGCTGTGGGCAGAAATGCTCTTGTTACATGACCAAAATATAAGCAGAAAGCCTGATAATTTGCATTTTGCACACATAAAAGATAGACAGATCTGGTCACATGAGTGAACATGCACTCATCAGATGTATAAGATGTGAACATATGCACTTCTGGTTATCAAATCTGAAAAAATTCATTGTACGTGGTCCTTTGCAACACGAGTCATAAGTTAATGGAGGTAATATTGTTCCAAGACCACTTAATTTCTTCTTGGATCTGAATTTTTCAACCTGTAGCTTTCAGAATGAACACGAGACAAATACTTCCTGAATCACCAGGCAATGTTAACATGAAAGGACACGTTCCTCAGTGCATCACTTTAAGCCAAATATTTCTGCTTGTGGCACAATGTCTATTAGACATTGTATTCAGGGTCATATGTTGCATTTTAGCTACTTCAAAGGAAAGAATAAAAACTCTCTTATAGAGTGAGTTCCTTCACATTTTATTAATTTTCTATCTAATCCACAAGATTTTTCTGTGAGAAAAAAATGGATTATTATTTTGAGGAACGTCTTTTTTTTTTTTAAATAGATGTGTTCTCTGTAGTAAAAAACTCTTTATCCTACTGGTGAGCTCAGCTGTGATAAAATAACATCTCAGATTCCTGAAGGTAAAACATTCATTCGCTATGGATTTGTTGAGGATGACCAAAAACAAGAGGATGCTTGTGAAAGGCAGAATGCACCCTTTGTGTTTCCCACAGAGAATTGTTCCTCCCCGAAAGTTTTGCAGGGGACACAGTAATCACTAAATATACCACTTTTTAAAATGATGAAGTTATACTAGCACTAAAGATTTTGTTCTTTGGCACATGGAGAAATATATTTACGACAGTAGAGTCAAGGAGTCACGGCAGAAAGCCAATTTCAATGTACATGAAGGATGTCTGACATTTCCTGAACACTGACATTTCAGGAAAGTTTTTTTTCACCTATTGGTTTTCCAGCTCCCTGATAAAGTTTCTTCACTTTCAAATAGAGTGAAGGAAGACGTTACTCCACAAGCAATTGTAGAATTTCATGTACGAAAAAACAAAGTACCCGCCTATACATAAATTAAGCTATGATTTAAGTTTGTGTACTGTCACTCATCTCATTTTTACTTTAATAATAATCAAAAGCCCTAAAGCCTTGAGAAATTTCAGACACACACAGTTTCATAAAAAATCACGCAATTCTGAGTTGTCCCAATAAGCAGGAAAGCTAGAATAAAAGTGTAATTTTCAATATTTGTAATGCAGTTTATCTTTAATTTCTACCTACAGTACAGTTTCTCTCAGATGGTCTGTATTCTTTGTCATTCAAAGGCTTTTTTTTTCATAAAGCAATTTGCAAATGATACGACTATCACTACACAGTATCACCACAATTCTGGCAGCTTAGTAATAACTCAATTTTCAGTAAAAATACACTCAAATTTTCTGTTCAAAGAAGTTCTTCAAAAGGTTATAAGAAAATTTTCCTCCTTTGTAGGGATGGAAACAGTGAAAAACATGCATTATGACCAATGCATAGATATGCTTTTTCCTCTAACAAGAAAGTGGCAGCATAGAGAAATGGTTTACAAATTAGGTACATAAGCCATACAGAGCTCAGTGGTAAAAACATACACTCTGGTAATAACACATCTTAGCTATTTTTCCTGGATTTAGTAATTGAGATAGCAAGAGAATAAGTCATTGAAAGAACCTGTTACTCTCTACTAGTCTGTGTTGTGAGTGAGGGAGGAGAAGAGAATGAAAAACTAAAGGTAAGAACTACTTTAGTTAAATTGTCTCTAAATCTCTCTCACACTGGAAATCTACACAACATATTGGGCTAAATGATCTCTAGACTTAATTAATTTTCTCCTATGCTTTAAAGTTAAATTTGCTGACAATTCATGCCCATCTGAAATAACTGGGTTACTTCTAAGAAATGAAATTCAAGCACTTCTGACTAATATTAGTTTCTTCAGGCAATTCATAAGACTGCAGGGAAGAGTGGAAGCTATGAAGTTTCTGCCACAACCTGATGTTTGTGAACTGTGCTTAGAAAATAAGCAAGTAGTAGAGCTTGAATTTTGTTCATTATTGTCAATACAACTATCCAGAAGGAAACTACAGTTTACACATTTTCACAGAAGGTCAAAGAATGACTCTCTATAAGAGAGGTGGGTTAAAGTCCTAGAAACATTTTAATCTATGGCTGTGGTGCAATACTTGGTAGCCACACGATGGCTCAGATCCAGGAACAAACCCCACAGCAAAATAAACCCCTCCAAAGAAAATATTTTTTATCCAACCAGTCAATTCCCAACACAATTCACCACACAGCTACAAAACCACACCAGTACTGGATCAAAGACAATGCAAGTCAGCAACCTCACTGAAAAATATAACGTGAAACATTCAAAAGGTAGAAACATAACAAGCAGCTTGCAAAGGATGAAGATTAACATTCCCTAACAGAATCACTGAAACAGCATCGACACCATAACAACAGATGGGAAACACCAATCTCAACTGCTTGGGATCAGAAATGCAAAGAGAAGATAGCAGAACCTTCCCAACACACATTCAGGCACATGTTTTTGGTCCTGAACACACACTTTCTTATTTGACGCTCCAAAACCAGCATTCTGACATAATCTTGAGTATTTATTAACCTACTGTCTATGTCATCAGAAAGAAATGTTTGTGTCCTGAGTGAAAAAACTTTCCTACTTCTTCTTTTTTTTTTTTTTTTTTCAGAGAACATCTGAATAGATCCCTGGAATGTGGAATAAGGAGAGAGGAAAAGGCATTTAAATGATGCTGCTATAAATCCAGATTCTGAGCTTAGACGAAAATTGAGAAAGCGACAGTCAAACATGAGCTAAGAGAACAGTGGTGAAGGGCAAATGCAACACAAAACCTGCATTTTAATATCTCAATAAATAAGGAAAGAGGGAAAAGAAAGAAGACGACAGTCCAGACCTTACTGTTCATCAGTGAAAGGAATTCTAGACACTTAAAACTACTCTGTAGGAAGCTTTTCAAGTGACAATAATCAAGTTTTTAAATGAGGCAGAAGATGGTCTCAGCATCAACCTGAACCCTGAAACTCACATTCTTGGCTGCCTGCCAAGTGAAGAGCAAAACAAAATATCTCTTTACACATGTTATTTCTACAAGCTGACAAGTATCCTCATTAAGGAAAAAATACCACTTTTTCCTCTTGTGGTCCTAATAGCACAAAAAAAGTCTTTCCCTCCCTGAATGGCATGATCATTTTTCACTAACTAACACCATGAAATAGTTTTAGGAATCACAACTGAAACACTCGAAGACTCTTCTGTTTGGTCTCATTATTTTTAGCTTCAATAGATTTCATACTCTTTGGTAACACAGACTGCAAAGAATTTGATTCTATCTTAAGAGCCAGGAGTAGCTAAATTAAAAGTATATCTATGAGGGATATTATGAAGCTGACTCACTGAGCCATTGTACATATCTGGACAATAGGCATAGTCACTCATCACAAAGCCTCAGTCCTAGAGAAGACAGTCAAGTAAACTAAATCTAAGAAGACATATAAACACCTGCAGCTAAAAACCAGATTTCTCTCTCTGTCCTCGCTTTCTGCTGCTTTCAAGTGCAAACTGTGGAACCCAGTTGTTTTCCTAGAGTGAAGATGCTTTAGCTTGTGCCACCACGGAAAATCTGCAACCATGTTGACAAAGGTGGGAAATTGCTGTTGCAAAGCATTTGCAAAAAACCCTGATGATACTTCCAAACATAAGGGAAGAGCTAGGACTGACAGGTCTTTTTGTTAAAAAAAAAGATATCTCCTGTAAACCCACCTTATCAAGATACAGAAGGAGAAATCCCAAAGGTTGACAGTTCCAAATGCATCTGGAAAAGTCAAAACACATAACGGGGATGACCAGACAAAATGCAAAACATTTTCCTTTGACAAATGTGCAGAGGCTACAAAGGTGCAAAATAAATCTTAAGACTTCCTTTCTCCACTAAGGAAAGAAAATAGGAATGAAAAGCTTTCCTTTTGCTGCTCATTCAATCACTGCCAACTCTGTAAGTGCCTTTTCATCCACAAATTTCTCATGAACAGAGTCTCTAATGAGAGAGAAGCTTTCCACTGAACAAACGGTAGAAGTGAGCCATTTCCCCATCCTTCTGCACCAGCCTTTTGTAATGATTTAGCTGGAAGAAATTCGTATACCTGAAGATGAACAGCAACACCTGATAGTGATTTGTACCCAATTTTTCAGGTAAAATACCAGAATGACTGGAATTTGGGTTTTTGAAAAAATCACATACTACAAAAGTAGGAAAGAAGGTCTTGTGTTCCTGCTGCATTCCATTCAAATGACAGCCTGTTTACAGATGCCCTTGCCAAGAAAGTAATATCCCAAATGAGAATTTCACAATTTCCTTAAGCTTTAAAATAACTCCGATGTTCTTGCATAGTACATCTGCTCTTCTGCAGGGAAATTTAAGCACCCTTCTCTTTTTCTCCTGTCAGTATCTTTCCTTTTTTACATTTGACACAGAAAATCAAACAGCCTAGCAGAATAACTTCTTGCTGATGTTCCTTAATTAGTTACTACTAGTTAAAAAGTTTCATTCACAATGTGTTTCAGAAGATAAACTAACCAAGAAACACCTCAGTTTCGGACTTTTGACATGAAATAAGAGGGAGAAGAAATTGATCAAACTGAGGTTTGGCAGTCCCAGTGTAAAAACACACCATGAACTGGTGGCACAATATTGAATACACCCCAGCCAACTAAGCCACTTCACATACTCAACTTGTTATGCTCCTGTAGCATCTACTGCTACAAAACTAGAAGCTCTGGAGAAAAAACAACACCACTCCCAGAGCATAAAATATATAAACAATAGGTTTATACCATTTAAGTAATAAATATATGATTATATTTATTACAATAATGCATTTTTTTTCAAACATACATAAGCTTAATGCCATTACCTTCAGGTTTCATCACATCACAGAAAGATATTTATGACATATTTGACAAGAATTAATATTTTTCTGACACTGTGTATCTACATTTACTGGAAATGGATAGCATGGATTCATAGTCACTTCTTGATTTGCCGACAAAAGAAAAAAGCTGATCACGAGTAGTTATTTGTTTTGTATTCTCAAGGTATTTTCACATCTTGATGGAAACAAAATTGCCCTAAATTCAGATTCATTCATAAATTCAGATGTAGTCTTAACTGTTGCCAGATTTCAGTAAGCATGTGTTATAATAAAATCACCTGTAATAAAACTACCCAGACAAAAAAGCAAGCAAACTGCTGCTGTAACAGGCTTCCCAATAATGAGCAAAAGACAGTGCAGAGCGTGTGTCTGTGACACAGATACGTGTATGGATACAACCTCCAAGAGTGTTTCACACCCGGAGATAAACATAAAGGCTATCACAAGTAAAATCCCTGTTATTTCAAAAGAACTGTTACTTCAAGTACCTAAGGACATACTTTTGTCTGAATTCTAGACAGTTCTAACATGAAGTTTAGATTTACTACAAAAAAGCAATATATTCCCTCATTGGAATACAATTCCACAACCTTCTCAAAGATTTCTGTGAGGTCCCTTTAGAACTGTTAAACATACCTGAGTTACACAAATAAGGACTTGGAAGAAAAAGCAAATGAACAGCATAGCCTCATAGACTCAGTGGAAAGCTAGTAACAAGGTCAGTGATGACAAGACAAGCCTTAGTTAATACATAATCAGAAGAAATGAGAAGACAGCAAAAATACTACTTGGATATGAATTAACTGGTTCTTATTTCTACATCACAATGGAGATAATGGCCTGTTACATGTATTTATTATTTCAGTATCTACAATTTTCTAAAGGTTACCTTGACTCTATCTTTACAGACAGTAAAAAAATCCAGAAACATTTAGAAATACATTCAAAATTACCCTTTAAAACCATTTATTAAACCCCTGATCAGAATACTTTTAATAAATGCCTGAGAACGTAACTACTCCCCATTGTGTATAACCCGTAACAACAATACAGAAGAACTGCAATCATACAGCATACTTAAAAGGATTCAGAATAATGTTCCTACTTACGTTTCTGTGTCTGAAACTAATGACTCATTATTACAGACATCATTGAAGGTATGAAGTTGGTTCTATAGTCAGAAAAAGGAAGAAAAAAATTAAAATTGTATCTGAATCTTTTGTGAGGCAGTTTCCTACTATTTCAATATCATATTAGTGACAGTAGCAAGTTCTTCTACTACTTTTGATGTTTTTAAATAAATTGCTTTGATACATTTTGAACATCATTCTAGCAGCTAAGAGGGATCCATTTTCTTTTTTTATCAATTTTTGTCTCAGTAAAGCAATTACATGATGTTACAGAACTTCATCCACTCTACAAATCAAAACCATGTGTGTAGCAGTCACCCCACATGTAAACATTCAAGAGAAATTAAATGCAGACTCTGGAAATTGATGTTTTAGGATGAGTTTCCCCATTAGTGTAACACTTATTACAACAACAAAGATGTCTTCTGTCTACAAAACTGGAGAGTGAAAATTACGTATCTGTATATGAAATGAAACTTTCAGAGGTATCTCAATGATAAATTCAAGACATTGCAGGGAAAAAGCCTGTGAAATGTTTACATCCCTTTTCCACCCTTTTTCTCAGCATCGGCTTTCCAGGTCCAGAGATGGCTCTGTATCCAATTCTTTACATATACATAATATTCTTTTTAATATCTTAAACTAGGTAATAAAACTTGCTTGTCATCTTCTTTTCAAAAAGATTAAAGACACAATGAAGTGATTTTTTTTTAAAATTCAAGTTCAAATTCAAATTAAACTTGTTGTATAATTCTGTCAAAACGTTTACTCTTTTCTTTCTTCAAACAAGTCTGGTACCTACGCTCTGTAAATTCAAGTGACCTCTAATCTCCTGCAGTCTTTTCTCAAGGATTTATTCCTGTTTAATTTCAACAGGTTTCAGGGGAAAAAAAAAAGTGTTTTTGAAGAAACAAAACTGAAAATATGCATTAAACTAGAGAGATATGAGAGTCTGATTACACAATTATTAATAGGTAAGTTATTAATAGAGCTTTCCACATGAAACATATTTACAAGTGGAAAACTATCTGAAGAGAACTTCACAAAGAAAGTGTCACGACCAATTAGAATCAGGTCAAATAAAGAAGTGAAAGTTCACTGGCTTTTCTGAAGACTTATGCCCTAATTCATAGAATCAGAATGGTAGGGCTGGAAGGAACCTTTAGAGATCATCTAGTCCAACCCCCCTGCCAAAGCAGGTTCACCTAGAAAATCAAAACCATTTTAGAAAGGGATTGAAGGGTGAAAGAGTATTGAACCGTTACTATCACCAATTTTTAATCCACGGTCACATGTTGTTCCCAATTGCCCATACAAAATCCTTATCCCAAGTAATTTTGACAAAAGGTTTTCTCTGTCACATGGAAGTTTTCAAACCATTTTTACAGTCATTTCAACTAAAGTCTTAGAATGTTGACACGAAACACACAGTAAGTACACAGGACGGTGTCACACCACCTTATTCTCACACACCTACTAACATTTTTTTCACTTCATGTTTCATTACCATGAAATACTTTTATCGTTTTTTAACATACACTAAACATTGTAAGAAACTAAAGATGCCTGTGCCCAGATATTTGGTTAATGTAATACAAATATATCAGTTATGAAGAACAACAAAAGTATAAAGTCTTCAGCAAAGAGAGCTGAGAACAAAAGGGCATTTCTCTAGCTAGTCTTAAGACCCAGGCATCAAAGGTAACTGAACCTTCTACATAGGAAAACAATGCAAGCAGAATACATATGCACTGTTCAAGTTTTGCACTCAACTTGTTCAGGAAAAAACTGACAATGTTGCATTTGCATTTTCACTAATGCACAGAACCAAATAAAAAGAGGCTGAAACACTGAAAAAGGAAGGATGCCCAGATCAGTTACAAGTATTCATTTTCACATACTTCAGTTCATCTGTAACTGGAAGGACAGGAAAACAAAGAGTCCTATTTGGGAGGGAATAGTGTAGAGAGAAGAGGGTGTTTTGGAGCTGAACCACCTCAACAGATGCCTGGGAAATGAAATGAAAGAGAAACAAGGTAACAACAAAAATAAAGCTTCAGGTATATCTTGGTTTACAGTTTGCTGTTCTTTTCTGTAGCTATTTCCAACTTCATATTCAACCACTCAAGCTTCCACTTTGCTAAAACTAACTTTCACGTGTCCGTCTTCAATCTTGTTTAGTAAATAAGAACTTCAGTCAGATGATACAACACATTATGTATATGCTACTTTTCAATTCTACCTTTGGTGGTAAGCAAATATAATCCCTGATTATGCCGTATGATAATGCCATATGTCATGCATTCTGTGAGCCTCAAGAGGTTCCACGAAACTGAAAGGTTTAATTTTAGGACTGGCCATGTCAGCTGTCAGACAGTAAAAAAAAAAAGTCTCTTGGCAGACGCAAATCAACATCTTCGTGTTAGAAGCCATTCGTCTGTTTAGATTTGCTGATATTTTTGGTCAAAGATTTCTGTCTCCACAATGTGAGCAAAAGTACATTTATCTTGCAAAAGGAACAATCAGGCAAGCCATAGAAATGATTTGACCAAATCTATTTCAGTCTTGATCGCGTGAGTTGAAATTAGAATCTGCGTCTGAGTCAACTTCCCATATAAATTTTCAGAAGAAACTTTTCTTCGAAATAAAGCAATATCTTGAAAAGTTCATATTGTGAAATACTTTGCACGTAATTTTGCTAAAAGTTTTCTTTGAATCTTCATGTCTATTTGCAAAATGAAATGAAGAATTGCTTCAAGGCTAAATGCTCGATTCTAGGCAATTGAAAGTCCATGAAAGAAAACCATTTTGCAGTTGCAGGTAGAGTAGCTCTAAAGTCTTGAATACAAAACAGGAAGCTGAAATTGTGTTGGTTGGGAAGAATATTGCAATGAAATTACTTTGATAAATTCTAGCTATCAGAGCCATGAATAGAAAAAAGAAACTTCAAAAAAGTAGTCATAAAGGTACATCTGTAATAGAGAAGGCTGTGTGAAAATTATAACTAACGAAGCTGAACTACTTTACATCTTTGTAGACACATCTTTGTTGGCAAAGAGGACAGAAAATTTCAGTGAAGTGGAAGGCGAAACTTCTGTAAACCTTGGTTCGGAATTCACACTCAAAGTTGCACAGACCTGGCAGTTACAATTGTTCCAGGCAAGGTATACAAAACTAAATGAAACAAAAGGCTTCTCAAACTCAAAAGTCAAACAGGAAAATTTAAAAGACATTTCTTCTGACGATATCTTCATAAGATCTTTAAAAAGAGAACCAAAGAAGAGAAAATGCCCTTTGATTTGAATGAGAAAGAATAAATTGTCTCAGTGTTGCAGCGGTTTTAGAGACTATTCATACAAAAAAAAACCTTATTCACAAAATTCAATTTTTTACAAGTTGCAACTGGAATTTTTTACAACTTTTAAAAACACTGTAAAATTTTCCTTCTAATAATACATCTGTTGTTTAAAAAAATCACTTGTACAGTCATTGTAAGGATGGTAACAGGTCAAAACCCAGAATTACCTTTAAAATTACACAATTCCACATTTCCTTAAATGAACTCCATGCCTGAACAAATAAACGCATGGATTTTCTTTTCAGGCTTTTTTTTGGTAAGGATACACAAAAAGACACACACCAGTAGTTGAACAAGAGTAATTGTACAAAAAGAATGAAAAGTACTTATAGGAAAAAAACCCTAATGCAATTGGAACTATGCAACCATCAGAAATTGACTCTTAAACCCATGACACAGAAAATGCCATTTCCCAAAACTATGCAGAATAAGAAGTTACTTTTATGCTCAGTTAATGGCCATATTTAAACATTTATCTGCTAGATAGTAGGAGAGCTCTGGATCTGTGTAAACAATTTAAAAAATGGCAATGAAAACTCAAAACAAAAATGTTACATTTTCACCTTAAACTTCAACTTCCTGAAGTTTTTATATTACACAAGAAGAACTCTCATCATTCACTTCACACTAAGTAATTCTGACAGAAGACTGGAATTCAGGCATTTAATATATTATATGTAGCCTTCTTATAAAAACCTATAAATTACTTACACATATCATTTATATTTATAGTAACATCACTATTTCTTCCACTGTTTCCCTGTATCTTGCTTTAGCATCTCTACTGGATGAACTGAATTATGTTTTCATTCATGTAAATGTAAAATTGAATGGACAACGCATTCAAGTCCAATCAATTCAGTTACCCTTAGAATAGCATTTGATTAATATGCTATTTGATAGAATAGCATAGATTAATACTGAGTGGATGGAGTTCAGACTTCTTCCCTTTTTTTCCACTTAGTAGGCCATATTGCAAATTAAATATTTACCTTGGTTACAAAGCACCAATAATCTGACTGGAAATACAGGTTACTTTAAATTGCTATTTCTTAAACCAATTTTAGGTACTTGTATATATGTTAGACTTGTGTTTACTGACCATCAGTGATGAAGAGTCACTAAGTGATGCTATGCAATCGAAACAGAGAAGGCCAAATGTGATCGGAAAACACCCCAAAGCTTAAGGAGAACAGGTTTGTTCACAGTAGTATAGCTTGTTCCTGTTCATCATTTTGTGCATTAAGGTGAATGTGACTCTGTGAGCTCTAACTCTGAACTACAGGAGTGTCAGAAGACAGACAAAATTGAAAAGTTCAGATGAATAAAAAAGTTTACTTTTGACCTCTGTACAATTGCCTCTCTATGGCTATAGAAGACATGGAGGAAGCAATCACAGCAAAATGTGTACAAAGTATCTTGACTGGTGCAATCTTGAGCATTTCCATGGGAAAGAGACAGGTGGGGTTCTTCGATTTTAATCTGACACTATAACTATTTACCTCCTCAGTTCAGTTTTTTGCTAATTAATGCAGAAATGGTCTCTCCAGAGAAACAGACTATACTAAAACAGGAAAAAGACGTATGCACAATACAAAGGAGCAGCTAATTACAGTAATCAAGAGACTGTAAAGGTAATAATGAAAATGGATTGAAAGTCTTTATAAACAACAAATAGAGCCATGTCAAGGGACGTAATTTCGACATTGCTGCCACAAAACATGGTTATAAGAGTTTTGTTTAGTATGGCATATTGTTCAGGAAATGAGTTACAGTTCCACATGCTGCAGAATGTAGCCATCACTTGGACTTTTCCTCTCAGTGAACCCTATGATCAGAATCATGACTATCATTTCCTAAGACTGCAAGTGAGAGTACTCTGCTATTTTAACATACTAACAAAGCCCCCAAACAAGTCTGTAACTCATAAAACACAAAAAAGAAACATTTTTTCCTAAATATTATTTGTATTTTTAAAAAGTTCTTACTGTTATTTGACTCAGCCCAGCCAATCTCATTGTTAGAGTTGGAGACATAAAGTACTTAAACGCAAGATCAAGACTTTCTTTATCAAAACACAAGGCTGTATCCAACGGTTCTTTAACTGTGCTCCACATTAAATCTGCCATGTTCCGGGCTGCACTCTGTCGCAACTCCTGGTCTGACAGTTTACATAAATACCTAGAATAAAGTACAAATGGAAGGAAAAAAAAAAAAAGAGTATGATTCAAACTAGAACATTTCTGGAACATCACCTTCATTAAAGCATATACGTATTTCCAATAGCTGTAAGAATTCTAAGTCTTAAAATATCACTATCAAAAGTTGGTCACAATAGAAAAACACTGAGGAAACCCAGAATTTTCCATAATAATTTTAAAAGTAAATAAATTTCTTATTTTAAACCTCTTCAGATTTCTTTCTTTCCATAAAATGACAGGAAACCCACAGATTTCTTCAGAAATGCAGGTTGGAAGTCAAAATCTCACGTCTGCTTCATGGGAAGGTGCCCTCTCCAGATAGCTGCATCATGTTTATTTACTTTCTTTAAAACTGAAGTGTGACAATCTGCTTAATGTATTAACATACTTTAAACACTTAATTTATGGCAACTGCCAGTGGCCCACAAACAGCATGCTCTGACAGTGAGGATACTCTGAGGATTAACAGATCCCTGTTTGCGGCCTCAGTCATAGAACAGAAAAAGTACCGTAGTGTGCAATCACGTTCTAATACAATTGGATGTGGTGCATGTATATTTTTTCTGTCACAACCATATGCTGTCTGTGCTTGTACATCAGTACTCCCTGTGCCACAGGACTGCTCTCACAACAGTTTAGTACAGGAACACATGCCCAAATTGTGTCTTTTAATTGACAGGAATTGTGATGTTCAGGGATGCATGAGAAGCATCACCAAGGATTCTAGGAATCTTACATAGAAACTGAAAATGCTGAAGAACGTTCAACAGATACATTCCTCCTACTGCAGACATCTTGGATAAGGGGTCATTTAATCATGAACAATGAGCTGTGATACAGATATTCTTTGCAAACAAGAGGTAGAAGAAATAGTCACTTATAAAAACCAACTTAACAGAACCTAGCACAACCTTAGTCTTACCTAAGCAACTACAACATCAAGACATACCAACAAAATATACTGAAATGACTGTAATGTTCACATATAAAGCATTGACACAGTTAAGAATTTCTTCTACATTGAATGCACAGAATAAAAATATTTAGAAACAAGCTTTCCTGAGCTTATTTTGAAGTACTCAAGGCTGTGCAGTGAAAGGTGTACGTATACAAGGTTTAGCGTAATTATTGTTTTCTGCTGTACTTCAGCATTTTGAAGTTTCAGCTACATCCAAACTAGACTTAACTACACAGAAATGCATTAAAAATCCATTTGTTTGACAGCTTAAGTCTGGATCAATCCTTGGAGACTGGCCAAATAGCTGCATAAATCTTTAAAAAAACATGAGAAATATTAAACTACACTTAAACAGATTTATGCACCATTCCTTTGCATTTACATCATATAAACACCAGTAAATTCTTTTTAAAAAGCAAAAACACAGGCTCTGATTCTTATTTAGATTGAGGTCCTTCTTCACAGCTCTTATATAAAGGTCTTAAAATAAACACACTTAAATGATACTTAACATTGTCAAACATAGAAAAGAGAGTTCCGTGCAAATAATCATAGAGACTCTAGAGCTAGGAGACAAGTCTCAGATAAGTGACAGGAGAACAAAAGGAGGACCACTCAAAGCCAAGATAATCAGATTTTTCACTGTTATTAATTGTGAAATTTATCTTCTCATGTGGAGTACTGGAAATCAGACCATGGCAAGAAAGTAATGTTTCTGTGCTATGGTTTCTAAACAAAAGAAAAGTAGCAAGGAGAAGGGAATACTCATTTGGAAAAGTTCAGCAGAAAATCAGACCCAATGACCTATCTTTAACCTACAGACAAGTGAGAGGATTTACACTCTGATGAAAGTATGCACTGGTCCATGTTACAGAACATAATAATCTCAGGATGACTATCAGCAACCTCAAACTACTTTTTCTCTCTCCATTTTTATATGCAAACTATTATCAGCTCTGGCTCCTAAAGCTTTTCAACATTCATAATGCACTTCAAGTCACACTCAATCGTTCTGAGAAGCATTTCTAAGGATCTCTAAGATGTTAAAATAACCTACAGCAATTTTCTCATTCTAGATAGGACTGATCAAGAGTGCTTATATGCAAAAGACAGCTGGGACTGGACACATCTACATCTACAGACACAAGGGTGCTTTTGTGGCTTCACTATGTTTCTGTAACAGGACTTTCACTCGAAATCTTCCTCAGACTAGAAGGTTTGGTGAAGCAGCTATAATAATGTAAAAGATACCACAGGTGTCTTTGCAAGTATAACTGCATCTACACTAGAAACTACACTGGTCACAAAGTATGACCACATTGTTACTTCCAGGATTAGAACTATAGGAACTTGCAGAGCAGGCAAGTCTGATCTTTATTGTGGAAAGGTACAGTGGCCTAAACCCATGTGTATCAGAAAACTAGGTTCATTGTATGCTTTTACCAGTAAAATGTTATAATTAGCACAAGGGAAACCTTTTGCTAGCATAAGCAGTTAACACACGTCTTTCCTTACACCGACTAACTGTAACTCTGCTGCAGGGCCTTACATAGGAATGGTGATACTGGAGAGGCCAAAAAGTCTATTTAGACCAAAACGTCCACTCCAAAAGTGGACGAAAGATTTATCCCATACATTAAAAAAAAATGAAGTTATCTACCACTTTGCATTTATTTCTCTCTCTTTATAGTTTTGACTTTCTCATTAATCTAGGCCAGTTGATTTCACAATAAGGTTCACAAACAAAACAATCTCCTTTCATTTCTCCTAAGTGTTCAACCTGACAATTGTATTGCACGTTCTCCATTTCTAGGTTTTGGAAACCTGTGAATTATCATTATCTATTTATTGCCTTCACATCACTCCTATAACAGCCATCTCCCTGCCTAAAAAAGTCTTACATTATGTCCTTTGTTCTACCAATGAATTTTTTTCATCTACTACCTTCATCACTGCTCCTATTACCTAGGCAGTTCTGTTATTATCTCTGTGAGGTGGAATGATCAAAACTGTATATAATACATAATTATGTGACTGATTCATATAATGGCTCAGTAAGAGCTTCCATTCTGTCCTCTTTTTTCTTTTTTTTTGTTCCATAATTTGTATCTTTTTGATTCTGATGACCACACTGAGTATCCAATACATGAACAATACCTCAGGATCTGAGTAATCTAGTAAATTTGGTATTTTTGCCTACATAAAGGGTAATCCTATATATGTATATAGGACCTGTCCTGCCAGACTGGCACACTTATCAGCAAATTATTTATTAGCTACATTTAAGCAAGCCATATGTATTTTTTTTAATCAGTTTTAGCCTACTAAAACTATTTAAACTTGCTGTACTCGAGGACAGATAGAGTCCAGCTTTAGATGTGCACTTGCATGTTAATGTAATGCTTACAATCACATCTTACGCTTCAGGACTTCAGCTACTCAGCTGTGAAATAATCTTTTTTCCCTTAATATGACTCCTTTGGACCACAGCTGCAAAAAAGATACCTAGCAGAATGAGTCACAGCTCCTCAGTGATATGAAGAATTCACTTAAGTGTCTGGCTATTGTCTCCTGACTTGCCCATTCTTTGTACCTACAGCATAAATTTTCAGATTTTTGGAAGAGTTCAATATTTTTTGCAATTGGAAACTTCAAGGCTCATCACAAGAGTTTTTCTGCTACATTTAGTAGCAAGGAGTGGTCTTGGGCACTCCCATAAACCCCAAATTCTTAAGTATTTTTAAACAGAAGATTAATTTGAATTTTTTCAGCTGCATTCTCTCTCAATCTATTCCACAGGAAGCATCATGCATCAACAATTCTGTTCAGAGCTTCCACTTCCTCTGCATATACCAGCGCTATGCTCATGCCCTGTGCCGAGACTACACGCCGAACACAGGAGCAACTGCCACTTGCAATTTCCTCTCAATGTGTTTGAGCACAGAACGTTCTGCTTCTCTCTAACTGGGGCAGAGACACAAGTCTTCGTAAAAAAAATCTCTCAAGATCCATATTGAAGCAGGACAGAGGAGAGAGGAAAAAGGGAGAAAGAGTTAAAACTAAATATGATATTGGTCAGTGCTAATGCTACACTTAGCTCTCGGATTTTACCAGAGGAATGTTAAGTGATGCCAACTGTGATGTCAAAACCAGCATTTTAGGTCTTTTTCTTCATACTATCCAGCACTTTTTGGTGGTTTATAGAGGCACTTAAAATATCAGACACCCAAATTTACCTCTTACTTCTTGTAAAACTGGAATTCATTGTGTCTTCTGAAGGACAGAAATATCCATGATACTTTCAATCAACAATTTTGCCACTGAAACGACACTGTCCTCAAAACATTGCTGTTTATAGCCATTGCTCTCTTGAAACATTTAGCATCTGGAACCATGTAGAGTATATCCCTGATCTTAAGGTGGAAGTCAGATGGAAACAATGTCTTTCATACACAGGCATCATCAACTTGCCCTCATTTGTAATTACAGTAAGTCGTCACTTTGTCAATAAATTTCTTCTTTCTTTCATAAGGATTTTGCAATTTGAAACACAGAATTCTAAGGTATTGGGATCAATAAAAGCTCCCTTCTGAGATAGTCAGCATTACTTTGCTTCCTTATTGAAAAGTGTAATTTTTAACTCATATCCTGTATTTCTTTCCTAAACTGCTTAAAAACACAGGCCCTTCAGAGGCAAGATACGAGTGAGAGTGCTCCTTTACCCAGGCAGAAAATAATATTTATTAGTCTTTTTTTAGTAGCAGCAATAATGACAGGACTGTGTCCATGACCTTTGCGAACGCCAGTAGTGGTCTTCTCTGCACAAATACACACGGTGCTATTCATTTCATCCACACCTAGTAGAAATAACCACAGAACTGGAACAGAAAAGCTAAGCCCATCTTGATGAAAGATGCTGCTAAGATGCCAGTCAGGCTTCTGCTAATCAGCACT
Organism: Urocolius indicus; assembly: GCA_013401255.1. Taxonomy (NCBI): domain Eukaryota; kingdom Metazoa; phylum Chordata; class Aves; order Coliiformes; family Coliidae; genus Urocolius; species Urocolius indicus. The sequence continues at coordinate 47,386 of WBNH01012184.1, forward strand.
CCAAAATGCAGTTCTTGCAAGGAATCTACACGAGCAGCAATTAGAACCAACAGTCAATTACAGCCTCGAGCTCATTCTAGACTAAAACCCTCCCCAAGCTCTCTTTCTTAGTTTGCTTAACAGCAGAAGCTATCACAGGATTTGTTTCAAAGGTGCTGTGCTGCTGGGCCCAGGATTATATTTGCCTTTTTATTATTTTTTTTAAACTAAAGTAAAAAGCAGATGGAGACCTAGAGACCCAAGCTGCTAAGAGAAGATCTGTTAAGCTTGGCAACCACATGGGGTGAGCTGCATATAACAAGGCATCTTTTACTGAAAGCATCTGTGTTAACTTCTGTCCCATGTAAAGAGATTATTTTTGTTCTATGGCCTCTAGCATCATGTCCCACTCCCTAAGTGCATCTTCACAAAAAAAAAAAAAAAGCTTTGGATTTCATAATGTTGAAAAATCCTACATCTCCCACTAGAATTCAGTTGTGAATAATGGAAAGTGGGAGACTATCCCCTTCCTTCTCTAGACTGCAAGTGTTTCCCATAGATTTATCCTGTATCAATATTACTGTTCTGACTGACATGAATGCGTTGTAACTACCAAGAACAGACATCAAAGGCATTATTTACGGCAAGAAGCTGCTGACAAATCACACTTTAAATCAGATTCAAATATTCTGTGTGTACTAAAGCAAAGAGGAAAAGATGAGAAGATGGGGAAAAAAAATCTTCTATTCATTCCAGTGACCCTAATTACATCTGCAGTTATAAAACAGAAAACGCTTTAAGAATTTTAGGATGACAAGTAAGTTAGGATTAACAGCAAAGACTGCAGGCTGTATTATTCTGTCTCACTCAAGTTCCCTCTTACCAGCCTATCTCTAATTGCTGATCCTTCAATGATCTTTTCAATTTCCACACGTTGCAAGAAGACAGGTAAGGCTCATGAAGCAAATTCCCAGCTACATGGACAAGCATTAATGGATTATGTTTGGAGACAAGAACTTGGAGTTCCTCTGCCTGTTCTTCCTAGACAGCTTCATGATTAAGAATTACCTTTATCAGATTTCAAAGATAACACATCAGCATTAAAGGAATGCACATGGCTGGACCGTAACTCAAGAGGTGTATGTTTTAATAAGATCAGAACTGTCTTCTCTCTGCTGATACCATTTTGGCAGAGACTATGTTATAGCAAAATAGATCTATAGCCAGGCCAGTATTTAATTTTTTATATTCACAATTAAAACCAGAACATTTTAAAATACGAAATATAGTTCTGGGCCTCATTGTTCTCTGCACCTGTTTGTTGCCAATGTAATTATGTTAAGACTGTGATGTTATGCTGGTATAGCTAAAATAATATAATCTGTAAAGGCACATTTGTTGCTATAAGGGATGCTATATATCCAGTGTAAGCACATTTCTAATATTATAGGAAATCCAGAACTTTGTAGAATCTGTGGGTCCATGTAAGAGCAGTGACCTTTTAGGCTCTCTGTACCAGAAAAGTTTAACGTTGGGCCACTGGAAGAAGAATTAGCTGTGACCACACCCTCCTACCTCCAGTCAGATACATATACACAAGATCATTTCATCAGCAGCTCATTGGATTTTTTCTGTTGTCCTGAGAAACCCAATAAAAACAATTTGCTTGTATAATTAAATATCTTTAGAAGTGCTGTAATTTTAAACTGATTTTCCTGATAGGCAGCTTAATACAAAGAAAATCTTTGAGATTGGATATATTTAGATACATAAAAGTGCCAGTAGACTTTTGATCACACTTCAGTTCCTGCCAGCTGGCAACACAGAACATCCAAATGTGAAGCAGTGTTAAAACTCAGTGCAACTCAGTATAAGAAATCTCAATGGCTACATATTGCTCTTCTACTCACATCATATCATTGCAAATTTTATGTAAAGTTTTATGAAGATAGTGCAGTAAGTGAGGCTGTATTACAATTGAACCTGACATGACATGTCAGAATGGGGCTGGATGTCACACTAGAAATGCTATTGATGAGATTGATCCAACTGATATTGAAATCAGACAGATCTGAGGAGCTGCCCAAACTAACTCAAAACATTACCTTCACTCTCCTTGTTGAAAGGATACAATCAGAGCAACAATTAAAAGTGTAGCAGCTGAAATTATAAATAGGTGCTGCCAAAAAGTCCCACAATAAAAAATAAATCTTAAATTAAAAACTTACCTGATAACGTAAGTCCTAAAGGGTATAATGTGCTGCATGACAGCAGGGATGTGTAGCCATATTCTGATCTGTAACGCAAAAACACAAACAGAGAAAAAGTTCATTAATGACATTTCATGAGAACAGTAAAAAATTAAATATTGCTACTACATTTGCATGTGCAATCCCACTTTACAAAAAGGTTTTGCTGTTGTTTCTGTTCTTAATTTTTTTAACCTGTTATAGTATCAGACTTTATTTTCTAATTTTTGTAACTGTTATACAGGAAAATATAAACTTTGCATTAACAGGATCACACTGCCCAGATGTCTCGTTTTGGTATGTTCTGTAGTGTCTTCAGTTAGAAAACCTGCTTCTCAGCCTTGTGGGATTTCTTTTTCCTTTTTCTTTTAAAGCCTACAAGAAAATGATTCCATTTTTTTCCTGTTCCTTGCAAATCTCTCCTAAATCAAGTAAAATTATTTGACTTATGTTGATGTTTTGGTTCTCAAGGCTCATGTATCCTGTAAAATAAAATTATGTTTTACAACCAGTGATTAAGCACAGGTTTTTTTACTACTGCATTTGCATTCCCCTATTTACAATTCTGCCTTTACCACCTTTGCAAAACTGTACTCAGGAAGAAAATGTATGCAGAGGAAAAAAACCACCAACCCTGAAACAGCTATTTAGTACCGCTGTGAGGAAAAGAGGACCATCCAAACTACTTACACAGGCAAAGTTAGAAGTTTCATCTGCATTTCAAAAAGGAATGCTGAGCCTGTTAAACCTGTTACAGAAAGTCAGCTACGTGCTAGGTAAGGGATCTAGCACAGATGAAATATTAGCAGTTGCTACTACTACCCACATTATTTTAATCATGTGCGCACACAAATGTGGTGAATAGCTGACACTGTCAGTCACTCAAAGCTGTCATGTCAATTTACATCTCTCCGTTTATTCTGAAAAGAATGTTTCATCTTTGCAACTGATGCAATAAATTCTGTCCAAGCACTAAATCCTCACCAGCATTTTGGAAAACTCTGTACACAATAAAATATAAATTCTCCTTCTAGCCAGGAGAGAAAAATATTAGGCTGTAGATTTAACTGCTTCTGGAATTAGCCAAGCAACTTTTTGAGTCACTTCTGAAAAAAATACCTTCAAGACTTATTTTTTACAATGCAACTAACACCACACAGTAACAACACTAACCTACTTTGCAAGACAAACCAGCCAAATCTTCCATTGGCGAAAAAAGAGCACACTTGGAACAAGCTCTGATCCAACTGGCAGTCTCAAGAAGAGAAAACGTGCTAACGTCCCCAAAACAGAAAGTGTAACTAGAAGGTGCTTGTTCTAGAAACAGGAACTAAATAACATTTTGACAAGGAATTGCAAGGATGACAAAGATACTATTCTATTTAAACAATCAGACTGTTAACAGTGTCTGCACTTTTTCATCTGCAGTATGAAACACAAACGCAAATATAATTGTTTGAAATAAAAGTAGGAAATGTTCTTCTAAATTTGTTTTTATTGCTTTCATTGTTCATAGTAATTTTCACCCTGTATTAATTCAAACTTCTAAAGCCATTTCACCCATCTGTATGGCTGCCTTACACATGACTTCCAACCCCTGAACTAAATTAATAGATAATTTCATGTTATAAATGAAAATGTGTTTTTCGTCATCAACTCCAATTTATAGTATTTTTTTACCTTCAATTACATCAAATACCTTACACAAAATTACATTAAAATGTCATCTATTAAATGACATTGAAAAAAAAACCGTTTAAAATTACATTTAAAATCCACAAATCTCATCATGCAGTTTTTTGCTTGCACCTTCTTTTAAGAAAAAAATATTTACTGCATCTGTTCTTATCTCAAGCTTCAGCGGTTTTGGAGTTCTTTATTCTTCTCTCTTTATCACAGGTAACTCATTCCTAAAAGGCACTGCGTCTCTCAATACTTCTGATGTGAGTTTTAAAGTTTCATACAGTGAAATTAAACCAACATCTTGGAAACCATCAGATTTATTTCAATTAATTCATCTCCACTGAGAGGGCAGTTATTCCTCGACAACATCCGTAAACTCAGAAGAAAAGAGGATGAAACAATGCCAGGCTTTTTCTGTGAGGTTTACACCCTCCACGGAACAAGCTGTAGGTCATTGATTTCTCTGTGTCTGCTCATTTCTAAGGAGACCAACGCAACATCAAGTAGTTTGACTGAGCAACCACCACAGAATATGAAATGCAAGAGGAACCATGAATCTAACTAAAAAAGACAGCAATGAAATACTGTAAGATGTCAGTCCTACCACAATACATGTTGATAAGAAAGCATATTGCAACGCTGTGAGCTGGAGAAAAAAATAAGACTGCCAACTAGCCACCTCTGTCTGTGAAGTACATTGTATTAAATTACATTTGCTGGCTTTCGTACTACAAACAAGCTTGTCTGACAAAGACATTCTCTCAAATGAGACTTGCTGGATAAAAAACTTGAAGGAAATCTATTTTCAATAATTTTAATGTTCTCTGTATAAAAGAGACACCAGTAATTACAAACAAGAAGTTCGATTCCCCACAGACTGTACTAATTTGTGGTAATGGTGTTCTCTTACAGAGATCTGTAGAGTGCACTTAATGAGATATTCACCTTCCTTTGTGGAAGAAACTGAGCGAATGCTTTTCATACCACTATGCAGCTTTGTCTGCTAAAAGCTGACTGCTATTGGTTGTCAGCAATTTAATTCTTTGACTTCAGTTTACTATTTTCAACTTCAACTATTCTACTTTCTGGAGCTTACTACTACACCTAACTTTTTAATGACAAAATAATTGGTTCATCCACACTGCCAACTGTCTGAAAATGTTTTTGAAATATTTAAGGTAGTAGCTAAACTCCTTCTCACAGACTCCGAAATAAATTCCAGCATATGTATTGCTAGGAGTCTTTTTAATAATGGCTACTTAACTGCCGTTCTCAAGAGCTAGCATGACTGAAAATGTATTTAACTTCTCTCCACAATTTAATATACAGAGGTCCTGCAACAGTCCTCATGTGCCAGTTTACAAGCACAAAACCTCACCCATTTGTTCTCTAACCTACACGTTAAGAACCATTACACTAAAAGGATCAGGAGTAAGAGATACAGATCTGACACAGATCACCAGCACTAGCTTCGTTTCAGCCACTAGTTCCCTGTATGCAAATACATCCCACTACTTATTTAGAACATTGTCCTGGCTATTCAGTAACAGCACCATGTGGAAGGAAGGAAGATGTGTGGAAGGAAAGATCTGACTTTAAGTATTTAAAATTGCAATTAACACCAAAATTCCTTTAAACTCATACAATACACCACAAACTATCGCTTTCTTTTTGTCTATATGTAACATCCACAGGACAGGTCACGACTTCCTTTTCTCACATTATTCTAAGTCTTATAGTGTTGGTCTTCCGAGACTGGTTTTTACTTCTACCAGCAGTCTCCTTCGAATCTCCACTAAAATCAATTTGGAATTCTGCTAGTCAAAAACCACCATGATTTCAAAAGGGAAAAATGATGAAATATATGTAGTCTAAAAGAAAGAGAAAACAAAAGATAGTTACCTTTATGCTGCAAATGTGCATAATGACATAAAACCAGTAAACTCAGAAGAAAAGAAATCCATATGCTTTTCCTTTGTGCCTCACATAAAACAGGTAAAGGGTTAATATAGTCTGAAGAAGCTTAAAATATTTCCATGACACAATTTCAGGGACAGAAATGTCCTCTGACAATGCTCTTGCAAGTATATTGTTACAATCTTTGTAGCTAGGCACAAACTCGCAAAAGTTCTTGTGTGCTTGCAGATGTATACGAGTTTGGATGATGAAATACTCAGTGGACCAGCAAACCTCACATTCCTAACAAGGAAAATCTTACAGAGTATTTTTCTCCTCTATGGCCCTACAGAATTCTTCCAGACTTCAGTCCTTTTACTTTTTGTGTTTAACGTAAAACAATTTAAAGACAATACTTACATTTGATACCACTGTGATAAATGCATGTGCTATGAGAAATGGCAACGTTTCAGGGGTTCCGTATTCAAAACAATCCTTCATGAGGGAAAGGCCATTTTTTCCACAAAACAGACAAACATAACGAAGCAAGTGCAATGGTACTTCTACATCCTAGAAACATTGAGGAAAAAAAAAAGAGCTTGAACAATCAATACTAGATCCATTCAGACATACAGGAAATGCAAAAGCTGCATTAGTATAGCACAAATCTATACAGAGGGCAAACATGTCTATTTTAAGTTTCTAGGAAATGTGCACCTATTTAAAAATGGACAACTTACATTCATATCACAGAACGCCCCTAATATATTGCTTTCTTGAGCAGAAATATCCTGTTTAAAAAGAAAAAAATCCAATTAACTAAAGCAATAAAAATACATTTCTAGAACAAAATTTAATGAGCCATTAACAGACACTACAGTCAACTAACAGAAAAAAACAAATCTCTGATTTAGAGCAAGACAGAAGATCAAGTTTTTTCCCACTTTAGGTTGCAAAGCACATTTTTCCAGTTCGTCACTTAACCTTCGTTACGACGCACTTTTAAGTACATAAATATACACTTCAGACAATATCTCAGCAATGGCTCTCAAATGCTGGGTTACTAGATGATTCTTCAGTCACATTTCCCTGCAGATCATCAGTTTTCTCAACAGCAATACTGCGAAGGGAATAATTTGGCACACTGCCTCTATAGCAGTCTGAGAATTCCAGAACAGAACCAGTTTAGGTAGTTTCTAATGCAATTTTTGCATAAAGATGAGACATATATCCAAATTTAGATGAAATGCAAGATGTTTGATAACCCTACATTTAATGACTTCAAGGGTTAAACTGTCAAATCATTCATTCCCATCAGAATATTGAAGTTGGTTAACTTTTCAACTACTATATTCTTTTACATGTAACAAAATACATCATATAAAATAAGTATCTAATACTCTTTACAGGACTAAGAGAGGGAAGGAATTATATCACCTTATCAACGTTAGCTATTTGTTGCAACAAGAAATCTGTTTTCTAGAGGTACTAAACTGGAAAGGGTTTGGAAAAATAGCATTTCTTTTCAACGTTCACAACATCCACTTGTTGGGCAGTATAAAGCAGGAATCTTCTTCACTAGGGTTGTAATACACATTGTGTGCATCCTGTAAGTGGCTGTGGGTTAAAGGGCACTGAAGATATCGTAAAACGTGACTGTAAAAGCACACCATTGCCATGGATACTTGCAGGTAGTTACAGCACACGTTCTTCACCTTCCTCCATGCCAAACACCCGGTTCTTGTATTCACAAATCAGATATAAGTTTAAGATATATTTAAGTTTTGAAATGAAGTTTCCTGAATATATATTTCAAATAGCTGTGTAGGTGTAAGCTTCTTAAAACTGTATCAGAAGATGCTAGAGGCAAGCAATTTTGGAAGGATTAAGTGCCATACCAACATTTTGAATTATTCAATATGCTCATATTATAGCTAAGCATTTTTTTTCCTGCTGCTGAACTCTTGTCATGCCTGAACTCGTGATACTCTAACAGTTATTTTTAAAACAGCTTTGAAGCCAGTAGGTGGTATGTTTTCAAGTAGCAAGAATAGGTGCTCAGTACTCTGCTCATGAAAACTGCAGAAACAGAGTGAGAAATTTCATTCGTTTTCTTGGATAGAGATGTTGTCAAGTGAATTACAGTTCTCAGAATACAGAAATCAAACAGTCATAGAAGTCTGTTGAGAGAGTCCTGCAAAGCTTAAAGTGTTGCAGTTGAGAGAGTGAGTACGGAAATGTGACTTCTGCTCTTACAGATGTGACACAGAACAGAGACTGAGGTTTCTTTAAGATCAAGTTTATAAAGAAGTAAGAGAATTCCTCATATGAATCTCACACGGCATTAACAACCACCATCACTTCAGATAAAACGTGCTAGCTGAGGTCTGACACAGATGCAATCTCAGTGGAGGGCACCTAATTATGGATATCTTTCAAGAAAATATTTACTTGAAAAGGAGAAATAGAGATAGCAAGATTCCAAGGAATCAGAGACTACAGCTACAGACACTTAAACAAGAGGGGTTTTTTCCTATGTCATTCCATCCTCTCTCTAAACTTTAGAACTTCTAAACGGTTGGGTAACTCCCCTCAGCTCAGCTTCATTGCTCGTTCTGAGACAGTACAAAGTTCAGGACTGCACTTCACATTGTTGCTGTCTTCTCTACAGGGCCTCTCACTTACAAAAGTAAGCCTTAGCCCACATCACTTAAGGAGAGAATATATAGAATCATACCCTGGCAGACACCCTTTTGAGTCCCAAACAACATCGTTTTGCTGTTCATTTGCATCCAACATGAATTCCAACACTAGGGAAAACCTCTGCTTTCCCGTGAAAGTTTTTCCTCTAGATGATCAAGTATAAAATGGCTTGGGCAGGCATCTTCTAAGAGGATTAGGCTTCAAGACTTGTCTCTTGCTCTTAAAAACAAAGATCGTGTAGGCGTATAGAGAACAAAAGCCAACAGTAATATTGACTGCTAATCATTACTAGACCTTAATAACAGCATGTGAAAGCCTGACATTGCAAGTTTTTAGGTGACAACTGAACCGGTCATTTTGAGGCAAAGTGAAATCTTACTGGATGTGATGACTCAATAATGTGTCAACTCATATCAAGAATCTGGAACATGGAACTTCTGAAGTCAGTGAGAGTGGCAATTGGAGTCTTTTGCATCAGAAAATTTTCCTTTTTCTGGAGCAAAAGAAATGCTTAGAGGGAGAAGGAGAACTTCACCAGCTTTGCTCAGCAAATTGTTGGCAGATTTGGTCTGTTCAAGAAATCTGCTTGGCTTACAAACATAGATGATATACTTAAAACAGGGATTTTTATTTTATGGTCCCTCGAGGACTGAGTCCAAGCCATATTTAACACAAGAAGTTCTCCCATGACTGAGACTAACGACTTGCCTCAATTCAACTAAGATATGCTCTAGGCTGAAATGGAAAACTAAATTCTAAACATAGTTACTCATGGTAGCAGAAAGTTTTGACTATAAAACGTTACTACTTTAGAATACAAGAACCCTAGTGCTTCCTCAATATAGAAAAATCTTAGCTTGAGAGAGAAATGAATGATGCTGGCACCTTTCAAACACCACCAAAAAAAATCTTCTCTCCAAAAGGAAAGAAGTACTTAAATATGGCAGGCTAGCATACCTCATAATCTATAGATGAGAACACAAGAAGTCTAGCAGAAGAGTAAAACTTCTGCTTTATTTGTCTGTACCTGAGGAAAGCATTTTTGACTCTCAGGTTCCCTCTAAGTTATGTTTTAAGGACAGCTAATGAAAGTACTCAATAATTCACATGCCTTATACTAGTATGATATATTTAGCAGAGGGTTTGGATTGGACGATCCCTAAAGATCCCTTCCAACTCCTACCATTCTGTGATTTTGTGTGATTCTGTGATGTGATGTGATATATATTAGCATGTCTACAGAGTGTTAGCCAGAATACAGTAAACTACAGCATATCTGTGTCCAAAACACTTAATGGCTGCACATCAAGAGAAAAAGTAATCACACCAGGCACTTTTGAGATTTTCTCTTTATCATTTGGAAGTGAAAGAAGAAGAAGAAAAAAAAAATAGATGAAATTGTCATTTAAAAGGAGTTGTGCTTCGACACAGAAAAGTGTTCCAGAATTGTTCATTGCATATTCCTCTGAAGCTAGTTGCAGTGGGCGTCCCAGAGGAGTACAAAAGATAAATCACTTAAGTAGTCATTCTTTTTTTTTAACTGACAAGACAGATCTACCCTGAACAGTTCCTCTTGCAGAGGCTGAACTACAGATTTATTTATATATGGTGAAAGTTTAAAAGGCAGGCCAAAATGAATGATGGAAAACTTCAAATCCACTTTGCTTCATTTCTCTGTACACATAGATTTGTGGAACAACCTCTGTTAATGTCTATGTTTCAGATTAAGACTATTTGTTGTTAGACTACTAAAAGTTCCATCAAAATCCAACCTAAGAATTATATTCAAGTAGGAAATGTTAATATCATGACATTTATTTCAGAAAATATTAATCAAGCACTGCTGGGTTTTGAACTTTTTGCTTGGTGGTGGTGTTTCTTTTCAGAATATAGAAAATATGAATGGTAGCCATAACAAATATCACAGCAAAAAATCAGCACTGTAGAACAAAGCTACTTGTGTAGAGCTCAGTTATTCCAGTCAATTAAACAGCTGTTCTGACAAGCAAGTTTGGTCTTGCACAACAGTTAGTTTATGAAGCTTTGCTTTTGGAACCATAGATTGTCATGAAAATAAATCAGTAAACTATTAACGGGTTACCTTCTGGAAGAAAGGCTTTGCTATAGTCCCCTTTTTGCCTTCCTGTTATTTAAACAGTACAATAATTCAGTGTACAGTTCCATCCAACCCTTATCAATTTATTACCTATAACAATTAAGCATATTTTAAAGAAAGGGTAAGAGTATGTGTCACTTTAAAAGTTTCTCTGTTAAGTTCTATCGCATTCAACAGGAGAGCTGAATTTGCCCATCCTGTGTGAAGGCAATCATCACCAAACACACAGTCTACTCATTAATGAGAACAAATAACCTTTCACAGCATAATTAAATGTATACAGAAAGAGACGCTATACCTCTATTGTGGGATGAGTGTTATGCTTATAAGCAGTATACAGAGGAAACTGAATCTGAAAGATTTTTGCCACACACAGCAACAACTTCTCCTTCTCATCAGTGCTCCATAAGCTAAAAGCATCAGTGTTCTTTGTAGACTCCTCCTCTGTCAGAATACAAGTTCTTGCAGAATCTAATTTCTTCTCTATAGATTTTTGCCGTTCTCCGTTTTCTTCTTCGTGTGACTCTCTTTCTACATTCAGGGGCTCATCAGCGTGATTACTCTGATCTTGCCATGTCGAATCTATATTAATAGTGCAATGTTTACAGAGCTGGTCCCGCAGAGCTTGAACTTGAGCAATCACTAAGTTAATCAGCGCACATACTACTTGGTTAAAGATCTCCAAATGTTTATACTCCTTGAAACAGCACAGACATTGTCTGCAAGAAAACAGAAACAATAAAAATAAAAATTCCAGAAGTAGATGAAAATCAGAACAGGTAACTGACCAAAAGAACTCTTCATATTAGACTATTTTAAACAACAAAATAGTTGACAGACTTCTAAAAGTAAGAAAATTCAAATGAAACAAACTCTACCCAGCAGCAGGCAGGAGTCACAAAGCCTTCCTTAAACTGTGTGAACATCCCATTGCATCTAAACGCTTACCAAAACTATGAAGTCCTTGTTATCATTCAGCAGCTGTCACTGGGAGTAAAATATACAAAAGAAATCTCAGAGGCAAGGTCACTATACTACTGAAGAAGCAGTGGTCTTTGGTACATTCCCAAATCTGTTTCCTCAACTGCTTTCTCTATTCCTATTTACTGCAGTAAACCACCTGACATGCTTGTGAGTTGTGTAAGAACAATTATTGTTATTTCTAAAGCAAAAGGGCTGCAAAATGAAATTTTTTAATTGGGTATTTAAGCTCCTTTTCTTTATCTGCAGTTGCATAGAAACCCTCATGCTCATTGGTACCTTTTACTCATATGGAAAAGCATTATCAAGTATTTTCATTACTTTCTTCACCGTGTTGGCACAGATTATTCCCCTGAAAAGCTGTAAAATGAACAAGGAGGAAAACTATACACCATTCCTTCAATATCATAAGGCAAAAAAAAATAAAAGCAATCAAATCGTCAAGCTAGAACATCACAATATAGCTCTAATTTTGAGCAAGGTGTATGTCAAACACATTCTGGGTGCATAAATCCCCTAAGACAGACACCCTAGGACCTGTTGTCTGTGAACATTTGCTTCTTCCATACAAAAAAACCAACCTCCTCATCCTGAACAATATGTGGAGTGTATTTCCCCAAAGAGACCTACATCTTGAAGAATCTGGAGAAGGCAGCGATCAATAAGCCAGGGCACCTAAATGAAGACTAAAATTAAAGGCTGGATGTTTATAACAGAATCTTTGAAACGGACTCGGATTCTTTAGTAGAGTTTAAGTGAGAAAGAGCTAACTGTCACATAACCTGACAGCTGTCTTGCAGCAGAGACCTCTCTACGATGAACTCCAGTCCATGACTAGAATTCTTGGATACTAAAACAATATAGAAGTTACATAATAACTTCTGAATTAATAGGCAAAAAATAAGGCAAGAAGTCACTAATAAGAAGTGATTAAAAAAATTCTTCTGCAGACTACAGCATTTAATCTAGAAACTGGGATTGACAAATTATAATTTGCAAGAAAATTCTGAGCTGTGACAGGTAGAGGGTGCTGCCTCTTGATGGAGTACAAACATGCCCTTAAGATGCAGCTCCCAATGCATAAAGCATTCTGAATACAGCTTTTTTCAGTGAGTGAGACAGAAAGACACCGTTCAGTGCTCCCCAATTCCAGCACATGTATAGCAATGGAAGCATCTAAAATCTTTTGTTCCATCTATGCAGGAAGAAAAATTCTTCACTGTTGTGTAAGCAGAGCATGCCCTTAATCTTTGAAAAACAGACTCTTGTGATTTACTTGCTGAAGTATTTTCAGATTAACAAATGACAACAATGAATTACAGGCAAACCCAAGCGTACTCAAGCATTCTTCCTTGGGGAAAACTATGTTCAACAGGTCCAGCACTTATTCTTACAAATTACTACCCCACTTGGCTGTAACTAATTATTCTCAATAACCACGAAAAAATTTGGTGACTGCTTCTCACATATCTGTGTTTGAATGTTAGCTGCTGCTGGAGAGTTCTCTATTGGACAAAGGGGAAAAAAGGCCTCTTGGTGCAAAATCTCTAAGTCTTCAAGTATCAGAATGTGTTCAGAGGAAGCAGCGTCCCACCAAAAACTGAAGACCTGTGAAAAAGTGAGCATGCTAAAAATATTACTTCTTCAAACATAACAATTACTGGAAGAAAATGGAAATGGAAACACTACATGTAGACGAAAGAAAAAGGTATTCTTCAGGCTGAGCTGCCAACCGATCTTCTGAAGGAAAGCAGGGTTCTAGTTCCTACTGCTGCGGTTTGATTTGTTCATTCTCGAACAGTCTCCTGCAGAAGATAACTGGATTTGCTTTGTGTGCCTGCTTGGCAGCAGCAGGAGGAAGAGGATTCCACTTCCACTGCTAAAATGTGACATTCCCTTTTTTCTTTTGGGAGTCTTGTAAATATCAGAATAACGTTTTCTGATTTATTCTCTACGTATTTCCCACCATTTCCTAAGACTAAGTTTGGTCTTGAGACCACTGCTGAACACACAATTCGAAATATCTTTACTCTGGAAAAAAAAACGGTATCCTTACACTTGAAAAAAAAAATGTAGCTGTGAGGTAAGCAGAATAGCTGATAAAATGACTTTAAAAAGCCAAACCACAACAGTAATTCAAATAACAGATTAAAAGGAATAATGGAGCTGATTTAAGATGACCGTGTGCAAAGGATTTTCTTTATCAGTTTAGTGGCTATGGGCTGCAATCATTTGTCATCTTGACTCTGCATATTTGGACATTGACCACAATTTAATTTCACATGACAGCCCCATTCAGAGTGTTCTTTTCTAAAATCCTTCTTACTATATCCTGCCTCCACAGAAGGAGGTCAGAAAATTTCATGTGAAAGCGGCAACACATTATTTGTCAGTGAAATAGTTATTTATTGCTACATAATTATTACAGCATCTGGAACGTCAATCAGATTCAAAACATGCTTTGCCCAAAATGCACTAATATGTTTCTCTTTGTAAGTAGTAAAATGTTCTTTGCTTTGCATGTATCACTTAGCTACACATTAATAACTTGCCAATTCTAATTCCATCTATGGTATTTCTTAAAAAGGGAAATCTACTGTAGAGATCCAATATCACTCACACTCAACCCAAAATTACCTTTGTGTCCAGGAACTGATGTAAGCAAATATCTTGAGGGCATGTTCTTTTCTGAGCTGCAACCCATCAGCACCTTCAATGTCTGATACTACAGAAAACAAACACATAAACATGTTAGTAGCAAAAATAAAGTCCCATTGCTCTATTTTTATGAGAAAATACCATAAAAAGAGAGATATCTTTTGTAAAAATAAAAACCACCAGTAATCAAGTTACAGTAACTTTATGTGAAAGGTTTTTCAGCATGAAAAGGCGTAATACCCAAATAAATCATCTTGTCATATTGCAAACTGAAGTCCTCAACCAAATCTACCCATTTTTTGCTTCAGTAATTAGAAATGAGGTTTAGATGCAACTAACTTGAGAACAGAAACTGCACAGTATTCTTGAGTACTGCTGTGAAAAATTGGGGATTGAGGGGACATGTCAGCAAGGGGAAGAAGGGAGAGATGTGGATAGTAACAAAAACCACACCACAACAAAAATAATAAGAACAAAATGCAGCATCTGTATCAAGTTATTTCAGACTTGCTAAGTTGACAACTACTACTTTCAAATCCAGACATATCTATTCTGACATTTATCCATAATGAATCACTACTTGGCAAAACGATAAACATTTCCCACATTTGTTACAGACAGAAGCCAGAACAGTTATATACTGCATCTGAAAGTCAAGTATGCCAGTGAGGTACCATCAAATGTCTCACTTTCATCTAAGAAATGCTCATATACTCTAATTTTAAGACAAACATCAGCATCTCCACTTACACATCAATCCACTGTATTTGAGGGCACTGGATGCTGTCTACTGGACACATACTTTTACCCCAATTAACAGTGCATGATTCTCATTTTCTCCTTGTCCTAAATTTTCATACACTTCTACAATTATACAATTGCTACACAAACTGAGAATGTCAGTGTTCCTTTTAACTTGACCATTTAATTGGTAACAAAATTAAGTATTCATTTCCATATTTCACATGAAATGTCAGCTATTACATGTTCACAAACCTCTTTCAAAGCTTTGTGGGAAAAGTTCTCTAACTGAAGCAAGTTCTTCAGAACTGCTATCTCAATCCCTTTTCCAGACTCAGTCTTGCAAGGTCCCCTGTGATCTATCAATACAGGTTTCCAAAAAATAAAGCTAATGGAAGTCTGCTGGCACAGATCAGAAAGTAAAGCTCCGAAGAATAACACTCCAGAGACTAATCGTTCAGAACACAATACTTAATGACTTCTTTGAAATAAGAACGTGAGATGTGCATTTACCTATTTTCATACATATGCACACACACCAACATAAAAATACACAAAAAGCAGTCTGTCGATGGGATGCTATGAGACTCCATAAACTGCTTTTTTGTCTCACTCCTAGAAGGCTTTAAAGATCCCTCGAAAACACTGGACAAAGAACAAAATTGACAAGCAGACTAAAGACCAGTACCACTTGATATTATTTTTTATTTAAACACCACAAATTACTGTGACACTTCACTCTCTTAAAGCCAACACAGCTGAAGGAGCCAATAACACTGTCCAATAATTTAGGTCAAGCTTACCACGAAAGATAGATACTTAACTATGAATTCCTTGAAACCTGGGACACAAACTGTCAACAATTCAGTAGCAGCAAACCTAATTCTAACTTGTAGGATCTTATACATAAATTATAAAACTTCATCCTCACATCATCCTACTAAAAACAGACACACACACAAATAAGACAGTAACTCCTAACTTCCAGAGCAGCCTTTTCACCACAATAATCATGAAATGCTCCCAAATTTCTCTAAGATTACTAAAAACTAAAGAACTTAACTTTCAGTAAATCAGTTCCTTAAAAGCTACAACTTATATATAAAGATTATGGAATATAGAACTTATGGAAATACTGAAGCTTGTGCCCCAGGTGAAAAACAACCAGCAAGGTATATGCACAAGTTGAAGAGACCTGTTACTTTCCTGTTTATGCATTCTACATCTCACACATAGGTCAACTTCAAACTGGTCTTGTTTACTCATAATTGCTAATTAATATGGTGGCTACATACATGTTTTTCCTTTTGTTTTCTGTATCTATATAGTTCTTGTTCCTGAAAACACTCAGGAAGCTCAAACCAGAAGCAATACTGAGGCTGCAGTTTTCCACTGAGTTAATGTAAGCCTAGACATAACCAAAAGATGTAGTGACCTATCTGACAGAGCTTCTCCTCCTGGACCTTAGTTGAAGCTCTCTCTTCTGCTCCTTAGCAAAAATGGTATCAGCTAATCTATGTCCTGACAACCATAACTTATATCTCATGCTTTCAAGTTCTTGTCTTATTCTGATAACTTTTTGGATACTCTCAATCTACAGCACCTCTCTTTAGTGACAATTGCAGCTTGAGGTACAGCTACAATGGATTATGAAGTCTTTCAACTGAAAAAAAGTTTAGACAGAGAAGTCTAAACAGAAAAACCACATTCATCATCATTCCTGCCCATTCATTAACTCCAGTCAGTCCTGTAAGGACTCCAGGGCTCTATATAATTCCACTTCGAATTCATGACGTCCCTCTCTCTTTTCAAGCTAGTTTTCTTCTACCTTGAACGAGACAGTAGTTAGAACAGCCTCACTCACTTGTAAATAAAGCATGTGCTTTTTGTTCTCTCTCATAGTCAAACACTCTGCATGCCGCCTTAGTTCCTCCTTAATCTGCTATCTCCTCAGTCTCTCACACTGCCAGCGTTTCAAATCCAGCAGTAACCATCATGTCAGTTTTTTTCAGAAAATTTTACTGTGACAAGCCTCCTTCTTCCAAATTGATTTGGTGAGACTTTCCCCTAGTTTCATTGTTAGGGCAGTGATTCCCCTGGGACACGCTAAGGCATGCTTGTGTGCTCTGAGAGCATCTGAAGCACATCCAAGTGGCAGCTTGTGTGCTTTCATCAATAAGAATTGATAATATGTGCTCCAGAGCTTTACAGCCAGTCATTCCATGATCTATTAGTATCTCTCAGTAGTGGCACTCCAACCCCAAGCTCAGCTCCTTCACCTCCTGTCTCCAGTGGCTGCTGCTTTCTCCAGGCACTCACAAACTAGCAGTATTAGAGATGCCATTCCTAATTTACTCCTGAGTTCTCTGAACTCAACTTTTTTCTCCTTTCTAAACTTTGCTCTAGCAAATTTTTCTACTCAGTAAACCCTCTTACACTTTATCACCCTCCAGTCCTTTTCCCTCTTACTTTCTATGCACACAAACATCTTTGCCCTGCACTAGGTCCAATTTCAAAATCACCATAATCCAGTTAAGGGCCATGCTACTAACAGCATCCACAGGCATGCATTTCAACAACCACTTGTGCTCCTGCAGGAACCCAGAGCTCCACACTTGGAGCTGAGCAAATCCAACTTACCTATCTAGCCAAAAACTATCCACATTTTTGCTGGCCTTGTAAGCCACTGAATACTCAGAGTGGCAGCTATATAAGCCTGGGAAGAAAAGTGTGAGGAGTGTGAGGCTAAGAAACGTAAACAACTTTTAGTGGCTGCAGATGTAAAATTGCCCCACTCCGTCTGGAGTAACTTCACCCTTAAGACTACTCATCTGTAGGCAAAGAAATTGAAGATATAGTTACTTTCGGAGTATGTTAAAAACAGAACAGTGAAGGCCTTAAACAGATCCGTCCAAGAACTATTCAGCAGAAAGAAAGTAGACCAATATGTCACTAAATTCCAGCTAAATACATTCTACAAATATTCAAATATTCTATAAATATGGTATAGGAAATGGGGTCTTTTTGCATACTTGCAAGGTTTCATTTCACTGAATTTTTACACAATATCTTTGTCACAGTTATCCCATGTAAGAAGCACTGTGCACTAACCCAAAGTAATAATTAGTAATTGCTTGATTTTTTTAAGATCTTTGAGCACACAAGTTTTCCAATGATCTTTTAAAAAAACAAAATAGAAATCAGACTACTTAAAATGTAATTGTTTATTCAATTAGCTGACAAAGAGCCAAAACACAATTAGGTGAAAACGTGAAACATTTCAGACAGAAGAATATTTCCTTGCTGTTCTCTCAGTATCCCATTTTACTTGACTAGCTTTAAACGAAAACTTGGGTGATTTACCTAATCCTGCTCCGAGTGTATTATAGTACCAGAAACAACACAACCTCCCAAACTAAAGGAAAAAAACCCTATTAATAAAGCTACTAAACCAAGCAAATTAGACAATGAGAAAAATAGAAACCAACTGCAAAGAAGGGGGCAATATAATTTCAACCATGAACAAACAAAGCTCAGATCATAAGTGCATTTTTAGCAAGAACTTCTGGGCTAGAGGAACAGACTGTAATTAGACCTCAAGGACAACCATCATGCTAGACTTGTGAGGAATATCTTATATCCAAAGGTCACTTATCAGACCAAGTACAAAAACAAATGGCAAGTAGAAATAATTATTTTTAAAAGTATACTACTTCTACTTTCAGAAACATAATACAGCAAAAAATAAACAATGCAAAACTCTAACATACATTAACTGTAATTTCTATATAGTCAAAACTGTAAGGAGGTATAGTGGCAGAAATGCTCTGCTCCCTCCCCCTCCAAGCCTCATCTGATACCAGTTCCTCATGGGAAAGAGTAGATCACTTTCAAAGTGGACATTATTCTCAGAGAATGTTCCTTGATACAGACTAAACAGAGGAAGCAAGAGCAATACACTAAATGAAACAATATTAAGGACAGTAACACTAAGCTTGAAATAAATACATAATCTTCTGAATAAGTGCCATTGTTCACACAGAGAATCAGCACATTAATTTTTTTTGCATTGAGATGTTTTCTGTTATTTGTGGGAGGCTTCTTTTTGTTTATGATCAAAAGAAAATAAGGTGCTACCCACAGAGTTAAAACTGGCCCCCCAATTATCCCCCAAATCAGTTAGCTGCTGGTTATTCAGCACCTGCCCAACTCCTCACAGTCACCATGAGATCAGAAGGGCCTGAAGAGTTTTAATTCAATATTCTAACACATAGCATTGTTACACAACTAAGAGCAGCACAAGTCTTGATATGTTCATTAGCTACACAACACTTTTAATTTACAACTTCACCAGAACAGGGCAAAAATCTCAACGTTTCCCTTTCCATTCTTTCCCATTCATCCTCTCAAGCAAACATCTATTTTTCATTTTTCTATAACCTGATAATGCAGTCTGAAGCAAAATAGCAGAAACCAACTCTAGAAGCCTGTATGAAATGTAAGAATTGACATCTTTTGACAGCGATGCCATTCCAAAGTTTTCAGCAGGCAGGGTCATGATTGCTATGGGTTAAAATGAATCCATTAGAATAGTCATAGACATCTATAAAGCCAATAATTGTCCTTGTTAAGAGCATTTGATGACTTTCCTCTTCCCAAAGAGAATACGCACCAACAACTGCTTCCAAGGAGAACTGTTCCACCTGAAATTATTTGAAATGCAATTAAATCTCAGTTACCAGCTGATAATTTACCCAGAACACTGGAGCTGGTTCTACCCAGAAATACTCAGACTTCTTATAATCTAAACAAACTCCTAGCTATACTAAACACAGAACACAACTCTGCTGTTTCATTAACCAGTTCAGGTCCAGAGGCAGTACTGCTACTTTCAGACAAAGCAAAACCTAAGTTATGATGCCATGTAAACCCACATTGTTCCCACACAGCCACAGTTCAAAGTTCACAAATACTCAACCCACACAGTACTAACTAGCAGTAGAAATTTGATCTGGACTAGATGAGACTGTGAAATCCACAATTCAGGACAGGTTGTGACAATGGCTGGAGAATAAGCAGTATCACATCCAGCATGGTGTGGCACAGACATAGATGTAGAAGACTGCCATCAAACACTTAAAGAGCAGAACAAGCTTGCACCAGTTAAATACTGGTAACACAGGTATGGCTTTTTTGATCAAACACCTATAGGAAACGGTGTAAAATCAGTTTGGGGATCTTCTGACTGTGAATGAAATAAAATGGGTCAGACTGCATATTGCTCTGGCGTTGCTGGCCAAAGAAGACCCACAGGGAGTGTCAGCATCACCACTTTTCAACCACTCAGTTTCTGAAAGGGCTCCCTAACCCCAGCCCCTGGCTCAAGAGAAACTTTCATGTCCAGGCTGTTGCACTTCCATGGAAGCCTGAGTGAGTGGACCAGCAGCCCAGCGATACAGCATTGGTGAGCCTGGGCCTGGCAAGGTGTACTAGCTGTAATTCAACGTCAGTCATGTCAGATGGAAGGCAACTAAGAAAAGGTATATGGTATCTTTCCACTGTACACCCTAATTCTTCCACTATCTTGAGATTTTCAGCAGCAAAGATATTGCAGCCTTTCCTCTCCAGGGAAAGGCAAGTTACATATTACTCAGAAGAAAAACTATAAAGCAATTTCAAAGCATTTGTGCCACTCATTGGAGTGAAAAAAAAAAAAAACCAAACTAAACCCCAAACCAAACTATATTTCAGAGTCCTATTTAACCTCAGTATTGTAATTCATCTTTGACTTCAAGATGTTACAATTCTGGGAAGAGGGCATTTCCTTTATTATAGAGTTGTTATAGTTCTTCTTTAACTAAAAGGAAAAAAAGTCCAGCCCAATTTAAGTAGCATTTCCATACAATGATGTCTGCCTGACATACCAGATGCAGAGATTCAGGCTGCTCATTATATTTTAATACTAAAAATGTTTTACTGAAACAATGCAGAATTGAACAAATACTGAGTAAAACCAGAATTGCCTGGTGTATCGCTCATTACTCCAAGGTAAATCTCAGACCTGGGGCTGACACCGTCAATGACAAAACTACTGCTCTGATAAACCATTGCTTACCTTCAGCTGAAAATAGAGTACTTGCATTCTCTCTTTTTAATAACACATTAACTTAGGAAATAACATCTCTAATTGAATGACTCTGGTTTTGGATGACTTCTCTTTAAATACTCTAGCTCTGGACTTCGGTGAAAACATAAAGCGTACCAAACTATTTTATAAGTAGAACAAACATTTAATTGCATGAACAAGATTCTAAAAGCTAGAGATGTCTTCTATTAGTCTTAATTAAAAGTAGCAAGGAATGCAAAACCTTAAATACGTACTCCAGGAAGTATTCTGTTTTCAAGAGAACCTTGCAAATGAGTTCAGCTGTACTACTTGGCACACTATGAATCAGTTACAGAAAACAACAACAGCTTTTCCCCCCACAACCAGCAAGAAAAGGCCCACGACTGAGACACCACAGTAAGAAGCACCAGATTACCAGTAGATTTGTAACAAAAGCATCTAATGAGTATGCTCTAAATTTTAGGGACAAAATCTGTAAGAGGCAAATAGGATTAATTTATTTCTTACAAAGTGTACTTGAACTTGAACAAGGAAGTAAGATAGAAATATGGGCAATGGGTCATTAAAGTAAATGGAGTTTCAGGTAGTTTGTCAAAAGCCAGAGAAGAGCTTGCTGAGCATCTGAACTCCAAGACATTATTTGTTTTCACCAACATAGACACAGGCAACCCTCACTCAAAAACAATAAAATATTGACAATATTGAGAAATGATAAGCAAGTAGCAACATTGCATTCTCTCAACTTTCAAACATATGCTCGCTTCTGCTAAAGTGACCTGTATTTGATAACTCACTGGAACACATGATGTGTTTAGGTATTTATTGGCTAAAGCATAATTACATCTTTTTTCCTGAAAGCTGGTAGACTGAACAAAAAAAAGAGATAGTTAATATCTGTGATCTATACAGATAACTCCATGACCATAGTAAAGTTTCATGACAAGCATCCCTCCCAATCCCTTTTGTTACAGATATCATTTTGATACAAATGAATATTTTGCAAGTCACAAATCAGCAAGTTCACATTAGTCAATATCTGCAACTGTGGCTAAACACAATGTACAAAACCAACTCACCCTGGAAAGACTCAAACTGGCACTGTGAAGACTGAGTGATTTTCCAAGACAGTGATGAAAATTGATCTCAAATCTGATAACTTGATCAGACTGTATCTACTGTAATATTACAATGGCGGATAAAGCATCAAGACTTAGGACTTGAAATACTTTCTGGTATTTAGTTTCATTTCAAAGACTAAGAAAAAATGTACCTCTGCAAAATTAAACCCAAAACTAATTCAACCATAAGTAATCTAGCAATAGTGTATTCTCAGCTGTCAAAGAAATGAAGAGACTGGTCAATACAGAAAGGAACGTATTGCTTGGTTTAAGGATAGTCCATGCAGAACAAGTTATTTTTATCAAGCTTTTGAGCTCATGCTGCCCAGTGCTATCCTACACTAGTTCCAAGAAGGAAAATAAAGTTGCTCAGACTCTTCTTAGAACCGGTGGTTGCTTGCCTAGAATGTAACTCCACCAGTCACTTAATGCCCGAAACACCAGGTGCCTGGAATGGTGGCAAAAACTGTACTAAGTCTTTCACAGGCAGACCATGTCCCAAAATCCTCAGTAGATTTTGATATTCTGTCCCTTCTACAGCTTTTGTGGAGTTTTCTCTCTTGCAAACTGTTATTGTCCATTTCCAGCACTGTTCATAGCTTCTCCAAGCAGAAAGAGCACAGAAGTGAAAGCACTGTCGGTTTTGTTGGTGCCCAGAGAGTTTAGAATTAAAAATGTTCATGAGATTTGCAAAAAGCAGAGCCTACCAGCAGAAAGTGACTCTGAAAATACTAAAACTTCAGTTCACACACCCCTAAGAACTAATTTCACTAGTGGTAGAAACAGAGATTAGTATTCTAACTTTCATTATGAAAAGTTTACGTTACATGTCACAGACTAATAAACAGGCACTGACCACTTCCTGAAAATAAAATTAAGCTAATTATCAAATCCTCCCAAAATGACGTTAGAAGCACAACAGAGAGATAAAAACAACAGTAAGCGTTGCACAACACAGCATAATGCACACACTAATACCAGGCAATGTGTACCCTTCTTTTATCCATATTTTCTTACAGAGGAACAGCTAAGAAGCTAACAGACTATCTGCTCAAGAAAAAGCCACCTGCAGCTTAAAAAGCAGGAGTTCAGCTCTTAGCATAGGAAATACTTCACCTTTTGACATCACTAGTTTTACACAAAATAAGAAATTGGAAGCGACACACTTCTATAGCTGGAATAAGAAAAAAACAACACAACAAATTTTTTCAAGGTTTGCAGAAAGTTGCTGTTGCTTCAGTTGTTCTTCATGAACCTTACAAGAAGCAATTACAAGAAATCAGCCTTGCCTCTTCATTAGCACAACAGGTATGGAAGTAGCACATTCACGGCTATTAAGGAACCTAGAGAGTACTTAGGAGCATATATAGTCAGCTTTTTGGCTAACATATCTAAGACCACAGTGCCCTGCTTCAGTTTTCATCATAAACTTTTCCCTGTTTCTGTACAAAGATTAAAAACTCTCAAGTGGATGTCAATTAATAAAACGGTGCAATAAACTGGAGGCTTTCTCCATCCAGTATGAAGAGAGGCAAAAAAGCTTTACCACTCCCTTCCTAGATGGGAAAGTATGATCTCCATGGATGCTGATCTAGAAATCATGCCTCAATTTTCATGTGTTTTTCAAGTTCTATTTACAGATCTTCTACAAATTAGTTAAATAAAGGTCAACACCCAAAAGTGCTTTTTCTCACATGTTTCAACTTCTTCAACCAGTTGTTCCTGCCCTAAATCTGCCAGAGGAGTTCTACACATATGCATATAGCTGTAACTCATTAGCACCACATTTCCTCAAGAAGTTCAACTTTCACTATATAAGCCAGATCTGGAAAACTCCAAAAGTAAAACTTTGTAAAACTACAAATAATCTGAGTATTTCAAACAAGTGTTAAGAAAACCACTGAGATCCTCATAGCTGTATGTCCATGTTTAACATTCAGATTTTATTACAACTGATTGCAAGGAAATGAAGAAGTTAAAAGAATGGCATCTCACCTCTCTGTAGATTAAATTCTAGAAAATGTCAATTTGCTACACAAAATGGAAAAAGAAATTACCCCAACATATGCTTAAATGACAGAAATTAAATGGCCACAACTATGTTTAACTGCAGCATGCTATTAGTGTGAGCAGTACTGAGCAATCATCACAGCCGTTTGCTCCTGAAGATGGTACAATTACTTTTCGTATTGTCCTAGCATCCGGACAACTATAAATGCAGAGCTTAGCCTGCAAAGCTCCACACTTACTAGCTACCTGAGCTGGTAAAACTAACATATGAGCTAGAGTAAAAATAAAGTACATCATAAAAGCCAGTCTATACAGTCTTTGCCTCACTACGAAACTGTCTTCTGTACAGCAGGGGACTTAACAGGACTTGTTGGAAGCATCAAGACACCAATGTAGCACTGCCATCATCCCCATGCAACTTCTGACTGTGGTTATTTCTCATCTTTTATGAATTAGAAAAAAATCATTATGGAAGCCTGTTAAAGGAAAGAGCAGTATGTAGACACAGAACTATCCACACAGCAAAGAATTAAGCAGGGTAGAGGGTAGAACAGAGAGTACATCAGTAAGCAGAATGGAAACTGCGAAATGGAAAAAATTCATGAGAAGTAACAAGTTTGAAAACTAACAGAAGAGTTGCAAGAAAGATGAGGTATAAGCCAGAGTTTGAATATTATCAAGTATTTAGATGAAACTAAAAGAAACTCAAAGAAGAAACAAACGGAACGAAGAAGAAAACACTGCTTTTCCCTTCCAGTCTCTAAAATGCCAGATCACACACTGCTCATCACTGGTCCACAGAACATGATTCCAGGAAGCAAGGTCTGCTTTTCTATGTTACTCCAATACAGGAAGACAGATACAAACTGCAGTGACACGGCAAAATCAAAGTAGCAAGAAATTAAAAGCCACAGAGAGAGAAGCTGGTATTAACAATGAAGAAATACATTTTACTGTTTAACACTGGAGACAAATTAGCAGAAAGAAATTCTACAAATTAAAAGAAAGGGTGAGTTTCTTAATCCCCCAAAGCCATGCAAAACCAAGATAAAAACTCTGGTCCTCCAAAAGCCAAAGCACCATCTCCCAGGCAGGCAGAGGGAACCAGGGACAGTGTCTGCTCTCCAAGGTACTGCCTCTTCAAACACTGCCTGAAGCTTCCACCCCTTACCAGCCACTGCCCCACCTTGCTCCATGTCACCTGAGCATCCAAGGACAATTTTAACAGCTGTTCTCTTCCAAGAGCTGACACTGACAACATCCAGGATAGGCTGAAACACATCACTTTGGGCATGTCTTAGGAATTGCTTGGCAATTCCACAACTTGAAAACTACCTTTACAGAGGAAAAGCTATAGGACACCACAATGGGAGAGAGGGGAAGGAATCCAACAAGTTTTTCTTCAAGTTCTATACTAGTCAAATAGTTTTTGAAAAGGAAAAGCAAAACAAAAAACCACCCAAGTAACAAAACACAGACAAGAAAACATTTTTTTCTTCATTTTCCTTGAAGTTATTCACATGACTAAGTAAGACTATAACCACAGACTTGGTGCACGACCCTTACTATGAAGGCTGAGAACATCCGCAGCATAAAATTTGAGAATCTCCACTATAAAAGAATTTATTTCCTTCATATTATATGCAGTAAGAAATCTAAATATGTTCACGTCTCCAAGCCTTAAGGATACTGTAGCAACTACTTATCCAACAAAAGGCTTCCCTATATCCAAAAGTCTCCGAAAATACACGCCAACAATCTGCAATTCCCAACTAAACTTAGCAGAGTGAGATTTACGTAAGTCATCTTCAGCATCAGTGATCAAGTGGCTTGAGCAGTAAGAAATAACCAGTCTTCAGCAGCCTCAACAGGAAAAGTTTCAGGACAAAATCACTCTCAATCACATCAAATAATATGAACCAAAAAAATCACTGTACAGAACAAGAGCTGAAACATCCTTCTAAAAATAGAAGCCTCTTTAGCTATTAAAGTCTTAAGGTTTTCCCTTCAACTGCTTTACAATTATAAATAAGTTAAAACAACTTTATCTTAAGGTTAACTTCCTTCTTGCCTTAGAAAGTTTACAATTAGAAAGGACACAAGTCACTCATTCTATTTTTTTCTTCTGGTTACTCTGATTCTTTTGGAGCAGCACTTCACCACAGTTCATGGTAATTGCAGTTTGGCAAAACTGCTATAAAAGAAAAGCTATTTTCCATTTCCTTTTAATCTGGATGCTCATGTCCTTAAAAAGGGTCAAAAATAAAAGTAAACATAAAACTACTACTGAATTCAGGTTTTATAAACAAATGAGTTTCTTTCTTTCAAGAGGAAACATTAAAGATTCAGGTCAGTGTAATAAAGTTGGTCAGCTATCCCAGGAACTGCTCCATAGAGTCTCTGCAGAGGTTCTGAACATGGAAATGTCATGTGAGGGGAACTAAAAAATACTAATCTTTTTAAAAAGGGGAAAAAAAAGCCATACAACTGAGACAATTATTTTATTGTTTTGCACAAGAGGAAATATCAAATAGTCAAATGAAACACTAGATCTGCACAAAACACTAGAGGTAGTCAAATAATACTGAAGCTTACAGGCAACCACTGAACAAGTGACAGCAGCTCTTGTAGAACAAATGATGTTAGTTATGCAATACTTGTAATCACCTGATATACTCAATATTTAAAATAATACATGGATATTCATAGCATAAAATAGTCACCCTCTCCAGACCCCAAAGAGCAAACTGAATGCTGCAATGTTTTGGAATACTTCAATTTCTTACCTGCCTCAAGGTAAACATAGCCTAACTCAACCTCCAAGTCTACTCTTTTTACTTCCTAAAAAGGAAAGTCGAGCATCTTCAGCATCCAAATTCAGAGCTATCCTGAAGTTATACAAACAGTAAGCTACTCCAGTATCTCAAGTAGTCTATGGACTTGATCATACTGGTAGCCATTCTGCAGTCCAAGTGAGATAAAGAAAATTACAACATTGGTCTATGTCCATCTCCTGTGCTTGAGTAAACTCTGGATTTTGTTTTGGATTTTCTTAATGTTTTACTAAAAGTTTAACAGAAAACAGAGGAAAATTACCAACGAGCTCCCGTAATGGAATAATACCTAGAAGATTCTTATTAATCAATGTGAACTGATTTTATAAGATTTCAGAGCTTCTGGGAAAAAAAAAAGCGCGCATTAAAGAAGCAATCACTGAAGAAAGTGAAGCAGAACACTAGAAAGAAAATAAACTTAGATCCCAGAAACCAAGAACTAGGGATAATCTAGGCCTACCAAAGTCACCTGAACCCACAACTGCCACTATATCATAAAATCTACTTACCCATGTTGTCTTTTTTTTCCTTCCTTACATTTATAAAAATCATACCAAACAACAACAAACCAAACCTAAACCAAAATCACCTGTGGAGTTTTAAGTCAGCAGACATCAGCACCACTTGCAGTCCCAAAGGGAAGCCTCTTAGGCAACCAAGCTCAGTCAGGCTCTCTGGGACGTGCCACTGCCAGGACTGCAAGCACAGTCGATTCAGGACCAGACCAAGACAAGACAAGAGGCATTATCAGGCACATGAGAACCGTCTTACACTCAACTTTTATCATGGAGCATCATGTAGTCTATATGTTCAAGTGAAGCCTGAGTAAGTGTCCAAGCACAATATGGTTCTATAGGTAACTCAAACTATTACCGTGGCTTCAGGTACAACACAGTTGCCTGCAAAAGTCACCTGCAAAACTAACACCTGCAAAACTAACAAGACTCGAGACACAAAAATCCATGTTTAATGCTAAATTTCTGTATTTTCTGGTTTACTTTAGTGTTAAGACTAACTCGATACGCAGTGCCTATCAAAACACACTATCCTGATCAGGGCCTCTGGTCAGCACAGTAATGTAAACATTACTAAAGAACAAATGAAACATAATATAATCCCTCCTTGACTGACAAGAACTGGCATCCAAAAAAACCAAGGAATATACTGTGTGCCGATATCAGGGACATAGATTGGTGTAAATTAACATATTAAGGCATATAACATTCTTTCCTGTAAAAAGTGTGTACATTTAAATGAGTCCCAATAATTAATGCCATATACAAAAGACTGAGAACAGATTCTCATAAATGCCTTTATCTTAAAAAGTAAACAATTGTGTCTTCCTTCTCTTGTTTCTTTCTATTTAAGGCCTCTAAAAAAATGTTTATATCGTGGAAGATTAATTCACAAAACAGACCAAACTTCTTACAGACTTAACTCCTATTAAGCTCTTGCTTGGAAAACATAAGTGATGCTCATATACCTAGAGCGCTCAATGAGAAATTAGACTGTTTACTCCAAGCAAACAACACAGTGACTTGCAATGCAAAAACTGCTTTAAAGTCTGGGCATTTGTGTTTCACTGAGCTCCTGGATCAAATCCTAACTTGAAACTACTACTTCTTCTCAGGAAATAATTATAAGATCAGGGAATTTGCACACTTAGATCAAATGCTGAAAATAAAGATGCTGCAAAAGGGAAAGAAACCTAAACTAACATTGTTGCTTCGATCCATAAAACTTTGCTTGCTTCTCGTGCTTAAGCATACCAATGAAGATTTGTGTTAAATGTAAGCATACCTATAGACATTCAGCCAAAACAGAAAAGTTTTCAAACTCCAGGTTTCCGATTCCACAGGATCTCAGGTAGCCCTTTCGAGCGCCACAGAAACAGGCCTCGTGACCACCTGTTACAAAGCTGGCCCTAAGGACCTGGAGACTTACAGTGAGGTCAAGCAAGACTCAGCCCTGGGCCTACACAAAGATTACTGTTAGACCATGCAGCTCTGCACATGGTTATGGAGTGTGGATTAATATTGTAGCGGTTTATGGGAGGCCTAATGTGTTTATAATAAAAATATGCCGCCTAGCTGTTCACAGAATTGCTAAATTCCATCATTCTGTCATCCATAAACTGGTAGCTGCTTCTGAAGAAAACCAGAGCTTCCCAAGTATTCTTTTCCACTCAATACACTAAGAGTTGGTAGTCAACTCACTTTCAAAGTAACCTGTCACACAACTGATACCAAACAACTATTTTGTAAATATTAGGGTAAAGAAAGACAAAGGACAGTATGGTTCCACATAAAAATGTTTAGTTTAGCAAGAAATTTCTAAAACAAACTAGATTATGCTTCCTGGCCCTCTCTGAAAACACTGTTTCAGTAGTGTCAGTGAAGAGGCCATCCCAAATGCTCAGTGGGCAGAAAAGGAAACTGCTGGCAGTGTCTGACTGACGCATTTTGGGCACAACCTCATTCTTTACTACCATTTTTCAATTTTTCTGCAGTTTTAAAAACCAAGACTTGATGTTATATTTGTATGTTGCCTTTAATTATTACTTGAGAAACACAAAGACACACCTTGGAGTTAGAAAAAAAAGTGTACCTGCCTTACTACTCCTTCTCTTAGAGTGAGAAGGTAGGTGGCATCTGCAACGCACCATCACATATGCCTTTGCGTCCAAACACACACACAAAACAGTTATGTTCAAGTGTGCATATTTCTCTGAATGGAAGGCCAAACCTAATGTTACCTGACCTGCATTTTTGGAAGTTAACTATACAGCAATAGTAGTGCCTAGTATCACCAAAAAAGTCTGACTTAAGCCAAATTTCCTTTTTATACTTAGCAGGTTTATGTCTTATATTACACAGAAACATTATGTTATTCATAGGAGTTATGCATTTTTTTTTAAATGTTGAAGTGATTTAAGACACTGCTTTATCTATAAGGGAATATTTAGCTGCCTGAATCCCAGTTACCTTAAAATGGTTCAAAAATAAATTCATACTGAAACGTCAGATTTCTTGAAATGCCACATTTAACGTTACAATTTCTCTCTATTTGATCACACCAATCTTGATCAAGTTTAAACAATGATTATTTATCCATCCATATAAACCAAGCAAAGTTATCTCTTCCAACAAACAGCTGCCATCACCATACCATTGATAGCTTAGTCTTATTTTGAGCCTATTGTTTAAATAACATCTATAACATCTACATATTCCCCACTTCTCCAGTAGAAGATAAGATACCCATACTAAATTAAACAAACATCACAATTGTTTAAAACAAGGTATTGGAATTACAAGCTCTACCAAACCTGGCAAACAACATTAACAATCCAACAGTTCTCTCATGTTAAAGTTTTGATCTGATTCATTTCAGCCTTTGGGCTGTCCTGAAAGTTAGTTTTATGCATATATTTTTAGTTTTCAAATAAAGTGCTGGCCATCAGTGAATATCATGTTTCCCCACCAAGAAAAAGGCCAATATTTAATTACCATAGCATCTACTCATCTGTCATAGTAAAGAACACATACCACAAGCCATTGGGCCTCACATGGGTTAAGAAAATTCAACCCAAAACCTGTCTGTACCTTACTGTATTGGAACACGATTTGGCTCTAAGCAGACCACAGTGTGCAACCACGAAAAACATTTATGCTTATGGCTTGAGACAGCTCAACTTGCCGCTAATCACAAACTTCAGCTGATAAGTTTGTTCAGTTCCTCAGCATCTCTACAAATCATGTTTCTTAGTCTTTGTTCATGAAGCAGTACACAGAGCGAAGCCCCTGAGAAAGCTGCGAAGGTACCCTGCCTGCCACGGCGAACGAAGAGCAGGTTCCAAGGGATACACGAGGCCTACTGCATAGGGGTGAAGGAGTTTTCGTGCCCAAAACGGAGACCGATTTCAGCGGCACGGGGGGGGAAATACCCGCTTTATCAAGCCTCCGACCCTCACTCACGGCTGTTTAGGTAACACCTGTAATGAGGAAACTTCGGAAGGAAGAGACCACCCCCGAAAGCCAAACACCCGTGAGCTCCTTCCCCGTCCCCGTCAGCCCGGCCCTCGCAAAACCGAGCCGGGCTCCTTTAGGTGCCGGTTTCGCTTCGGAAAAAATAGGTACCCGAAAAACCATCTCCATCGCCTCCCTTCCCCTCCCCCCCCCCCACCCCTCCACACACCACACCGCGGACAGACGAGGGGGAGATGGGGGGAGGTGGAGGCAGGATCACTCAGAGCTGCCTTGTCTGCCGCTTAAAAGGGACCCAGCCCAGGCCCGGCCTCCAGCAGCCACTGGAGCAGCTCCCGGGCACCTTCCTCAGCCCAGCGAGGAGCCAGCTAGGCCCCGCTGCGGCTTTGCCGGGGGATGCCGGGCAAGGAGCGAGGCTCTTCGTGCCGGCGGCAGGGTCACGTCCCCGCCCGGCCCCACACGCAGAGAGCCGGGGGGCAGGCGGGGGATGGGGGGGGCTGTACGAAAAGGCCCGGCGGGGACAACCCCTCCCCAGGCCGCAAAGTCGCCCGGCCTCGGAACGGAGAAGGAAGCCGCAGAGCAGAGCAGAGCAGGCTCTCCCTCTATGGCCACCCCGCTAGCACAGAGGTAACCCCGCGCCCAGGAGGCCCCGAGCCAGGCAGGGAGGTGGGGGGGGGGGGATGGGGCGGCTGATCAATGCAAATGAGCCTGTGGCGGCGGCGGCGGCAGCGGCGGGGAGGAGAAGCCGAGTCCCTCACTGGCTCCCAGTGACTCCACGCGCCGCCATTTTGCTGAGGGGGAAGGAGGAGGAGGAGGGGACGAGAGCGAGGGGAGCGGAGGGGGGGGGGGGAAAAGGGGGGTGGGGTTGGGGGCGGCCGGTTCCGGCCAGGCGGGGGAGGGAGGTGGGGGGGGGGGGATGGGGCGGCTGATCAATGCAAATGAGCCTGTGGCGGCGGCGGCGGCAGCGGCGGGGAGGAGAAGCCGAGTCACTCACTGGCTCCCAGTGACTCCACGCGCCGCCATTTTGCTGAGGGGGAAGGAGGAGGAGGAGGAGGGGACGAGAGCGAGGGGAGCGGGGGGGGAACAGGGCGCTCGGGTTCGGCTCGGCCGTTTCCGACCAGACAGGAGACGAAGGTTGGCCGGAGTCCCCTCCTCCTCCCTTTTCGTTTCGCCCCGCCTTTCCCACCGCGGGCCGAGCGGCGGGCTGGCGAGCCGGGGGAGGGAGGAGGAGGAGGAGGAGGAAGGGGGCGGGGCGGGCCGGCAGCCGGGCCCGCGAGGGTAAAATGGCGGCGGCGGCTGCGCCTCAGCGCGCGCCCGGGGGAGGGCGGGAAGCGCGTTTCCCTGCCCTCTTTCCGCCTCCCGCGAAGGGCGGGTGGGGGGGAAGGGAATCTCCTCCAGCAGCGCTCACACGCTGCCGCCACAGCAACGCAGCAGCGGCCTCTCCGGGTTACAGCCGGAGGACATCTCCTCGCCCGCCCCTTCTGCCTCGCGTTCCTGCCGCTCTCTCCCCTGTGCCCGGGGCCCGCTGGGACGCGGCGCCTGAGGGGAGCGGAGCGGCGCGGCTGTGTCTGGGCGGGCTGTTTCCCGGCCGCCTGTTTCCCGCCCAGCCGCAGCTGAGGGCAGCGGGCGGTGCCTGAGGGCTGGGGGGGGGGGGGGGGGGCTTGGGCTCAGCGCCCCTTTCCCTCTCCCCACCCTGAGGCTTTAAAGTGCTACGGGAGCCTTTTACATCAATAAATCGTCTTTGCTTTCAAGTTTTGGGCTCAGCTTCCATCCTCCCTGCCTTTGCACCACTCACTGCAATTGATTCTGCACGTCTGAGGGCAATGAGAGCATCTGTAACTAGCTACACCACATTTTTGTCAAGACAGTGTCTTATCTCTTATGAACGAACGAACTTCCCGTAAAGTTACATCATTATGCTTATTACAAGTACCATTTCAGCTAACTGTATCTTGAGCACACTTTGGGTGTGAGGGCAGACCCCCCCAGAAGACAAGTTTTCAGGCAAAGAACAGTTTTACATATAAGAAAAAAAACAAACCCAAAACCACCTTTTTTTTTTTTTGTGCCATCTATCTACTCGTGCCTGCTCACATGCTCCTTCTCCCAGGTAGAAGGAAAGCGGAATGTGAGTCACATGACAGCTCTCGGCTGCTTTTTCTCCCGTCAAGCAAGCACTTCTGGAGTAGTGTGTGGTGGTT
The DNA here is from genome assembly GCA_013401255.1 of Urocolius indicus. NCBI lineage: Eukaryota > Metazoa > Chordata > Aves > Coliiformes > Coliidae > Urocolius > Urocolius indicus. The sequence goes on from WBNH01012184.1 coordinate 80,668, forward strand.
TTTGTTTCTGTAGTACCACCCAGTGGTGAGTCGGTGTAGTACTCGGAATGCTGCTAACTTTACAGCCTTGTACATAGGATTAAGGAACAAATCTATTAATAGCCGCAATGCAGATGCAATGTAGTTGAGTAGGAAGTAGAATAAATCAAAATTGCCAAATTAGGACCAAAAAATCGAGAGAAGTTTTGAGTTTTACAGTGGATGAATTAAATAGAATATAAAATGTAAGTCTGATGTCACGGTAGAAATGCAGTTCTGTTTTTTTAATTCCACGTGCATAGATTTGTACAGGCTGGTAACACCACTGCAGGTTGTGTAAGTAACCTGCCACTCAAATGCACAGAACGCTCTCCTAACAATCCTCAGGCAGCAGCCTGTTAAACTAAGACAAAGAACTCCACCACTGCTTAAAAATAAAAGGCAAGTTACTGTAAGCAACAGACCTAGTCTCAGCTGCAACAGCTCCCATGGAAGGCAGGAATATAATAGAATAATCTTTCATTCAAGAGTTCCTTGTCACTGCTTTTGATGTACTTCCTAAGTTAGGGTTATCAACAAGATTAGCTGTTCTTAAGTTGTCCCTGCTGAAATTACCGTTTACTAAACTAATACAGAAAACTAACTTTGAAAGCCTACATGAGATAGATCCCTGTTTGTCTAGGACTTTAATTCACGTCATACATTAATGCACGTACCTTTCAAACATGATCTCTGAAAACACCAAAGGACACCAATACAAGAGACATGACAAGGACTGCGAGGAAATGAACCAAAAACTTTCCTGAAACTTTGTATTGACCTTTTTTTGTTATATGTAACTTGAAGATGCTTTAATTCCTGACACTCTTTTCTAAACAACGTATCTTCCTTTTGATAAACAGACATCTAACCACCACTAACTAGTTCAACAACTAATTCACCTCCACTGGGGTGAAGGATATTAAAATGAGAGAGACACACTGCAAGGCCTTATTTTTTTGGTAGTGTGATCTCTTCCAGATTACCTGAAAACTTGTAGAAGTATGAAAGAGCAGTCCAGAATATTACAATTTTCACCTTCTGCTCATGCCCAGCCGCCTTTTTTCACAGCGCTGTGCTCAAAGCTTGAGATCCATTCAAAGGTGGAGCAGCGGCTTTTATGTTATGTATATGCATAGTTACTTTTCACTTGGTGGTGTGCTATCTTACCTTCCATATTTTAATTCTCTTATGAAGGTTGCTTTTTTTCCACAACTTTCATGACATGTCTTTACAATACACCACATGCTGTTTGCTGAATTGTGTCAGCCCTATACCTTTTATATCTTATAAAAATTTACCTTACTGAAGTTGGAAGCCAGAGGTGTACAAAGACAAGCTCAGAAAGCATCTTAACTTTGCTATACCATANCTCTTATAAAGGTTGCTTTTTTTCCACAATTTTCATGACTTGTCTTTACAATACAACACATGCTGTTTGCTGAATTGTGTCAGCCCTCATTTGCTACAATACCTTTTATATAAAAAAAAAATTTACCTTACTGAAGTTGGAAGCCAGAGGTGTACAAAGACAAGCTCAGAAAGCATCTTAACTTTGCTATACCATAAAGATAATAAACCCTGCATCCCGCAGTAATCATGCTCACTCGCTTCCTTAACCTTTAACACATTTCACAGGTGTTCCCACTAGCATGGAACACAATGGTTCTAGGATAGAGTTGTTTGTGTCTGGAAAAAGACCACATTTTTCATTGAAAGGGTAGTTCTACAGTCTGCCTGGTCTGATTTGAATTTGTGTTCATTCCCTTCTTCCTTTCTTATATAGACTATGCAGTAAATTTTGTAATAAAACCAAAGTTAACTACCAAAACATCTTAAAATGTTGGTTTTTTTCTGACAAATCAGCTCTTTGATCCAATTGCAGCACCACATAAACACCAGAGTCAGTGCAAGGAAGGGGTTTTTTTAAGTCATGGTATCACATACCAAGCTCAACAAATACAAGAGTATGGGTGACCTTGAGTTACTCCTATATTTGTGCACACTGGAATATTGCCAGCCAAATTCTTGGGGTTTTTTTTACTGCACACAACTTAAAAAAAAAAAAACCAAAAAAAAAAAAAAAAAAACCAAAACAGATTAAACTGCATTTGAAATTAAATATTACCTTCCAAGCAGAAGACAGCAAGAGCTTTAACTGGCCTGGTTACAGCAGCCAGCCTTTCACTCTTGTATGTATTGCTGTTTTTTCCTCTCGACCTTTATTCTCTCCTCATGTGCCATCCTTCCAAGGTTGTCTGATCCCCAGGAGGCCCACTTTCCTTCCCTTGTCTGCAGTGTTCCTCTCATCTGGAAATATTTGCTCTGGTAAACCTCCAACACAGTTCTTCCTAAAGGAGTTACTTAGATAAATGCAAGACCTGAGCAAAAGTAAAACTCCAAATCCAAATTAGGATTTAAAGAGTTTGAGGACGTACACTTTCCAGAATCAGCGTCCTACTGTGTTCCCTGATATTGACACTGTAGTCCTGTTTTTAAGGTAAAGATGGAGTTAACCAGTCACCAAAAGAAAAGCAAGCAAAACAAACCCGGAACAAAACCCCGAGCTGGATTAGGGGTTGTAACAGCACAACTGGTCACTGTCCTGTTCCTTCTTTGGGACACTGCAGCCTCTCCTAAGCTGTCTGTATTTGCCTTTATATTTTTAACCCTTCTTCTTCTCTATCAGCATATGTAGTTGGGTCATCTGATTTAACATGTGGAAAGACTTAAGCCTTTTTTTTTTTTTCCCATTAGTCATGTTGACTACTGTAAGCAGTGCTTTGGCTGATGTGGGATGACTGCATTACCTTCTGTTTGAACTTTTGGTTGCTTTGCTGTAAGTTCCCATTCCTGTAGCAGCAATATGGATTGCACATTTACTCCTGTGCTGCCACAATTTACAGTGAAAAAGGAAGTAATTTCTGCTGTACAGGTAGCATCAAAAAGGTGAATTCCAGCCAGTTCAGTTCCATCTGCGAGCTCTAGTCTGGAACAATACTGGAAATGGCTGGAATCCATTGTCTAGGAAATGTTTCATTTCTGTAAAGAAAGTCTCAGCCTGCAAAATGTCAAGTTACCAATGAAACTTGTCTGAAGTGCAACAAAAACAGTTTAAAGACACACTTTTTTAAAAAACTTCATTGCTTTCTCAGCCTTTGAAACATTTTAAGAAGGTTCAGGTCTATCTGGACATCCCAGCACCCTGGGAAGGCAAATCCTGTTAGTTTCACTTAATCCAAATATTAAAAGAACACAATTTACAACCCCACCAGGCCAAAACCATGTCATGCAAGAATAGATAACTCTCACTATAGCACCCAACTACGTTAAACAGTTTGCTCCAAAATCATCTTAATTTGTTGCTCAGCATTTTACTAGCAAAACAGTCTACATTTTAGTAAATGTTATTACCAGCTATAGGATGTAAGAATCAGACTGTACAGCCAGGTAACCAGGGCAAGCTCCACTCGAGTGGTTTTTAGACTGCATCTTAGAGCCTGTTTAAGTTTGTAATGCAGTTGTTCTCTTTGAATACCTCTGTACTCATGAAGGTTTGGTGATTTGACTGTACAAGCTTTAGATTCAGTGCTAATAGTCTACTGCTTTTTCCAGAGGAGACAGCCTGAGGATTGCACCCCCATTCTCATAACTTCATTATGGGATAATACACCTCCTAGTGTTTCAATCTTAATTTTGTTAATTTCAATCTATAAAGCACTTGGTCATCTCATTCCTTTGATTGAAAAGCCTGGCAACAGCTACACTTCTGAGCAGGAGCAACACCAACATCAGCAGGTGACTAATCTTCCCAAGGACTGCAAGACAGCTTTCTTTTTCTGTGCATTTGGACCTCTTTTAGACTTTTTACTGGTAAAGCACGTTTAAACTCCACCCCTCATCCTCCCACCTAAACTGACCAAATTCTTCCTGATAGTCTTGGCTGAAACTACAGGACCCATTCATGACTACAGTTTTAAAAGGTGTTTGCAGTTAAGAAACAGGTTCCTTGACATATTATGATGGGAAACCTAAGAGATAACCCAAGGTATTGCCTAGGTTAAGTACTGTTTAACGAGTAAAAATGAGAATCAGTCTTGTTTTCATCTTTAACTGTCATCATTCTCATCCATACTACACCACATCCCTCCTCAACCCTCTCTTCTCTTAGCACTGTTTTCTTGTACCCATTTAGAGCACAAAACGAGCACTCGGAGGTGGCGAGGAACATGTACAGCACAGAGGGCAAGTATGCATGTATGAAATCAGTGATTTCCTGTCCTTCAAGTAATTAAGGTGCATTGCAAGTGAAATCTTACCTGAAAAATGAACCCCTTCAAGTGGAATGGCTAAGGCTTTTCCCTAAGGAACACTGCTGTCCATAATGAGCCTTGGACTACATCTGAAAGCCTAAACTAAATTCCATCTCAAGAAATCAAGTGCAGAGGTGCATTCATGAAGGGCAGGTGGAGAAGATGTACCTTTTCTTTTACTCGTTTTTGGCACCAAAATGGTTTAAAAAAGTTATCTTCCAATACTTCAGTTTTGCTCCATAATATTTGGAGACAAGTGCAAAGGTCTAGATATATCTTCCAGCAAATACAAACAGCACCTCAGAAGTCTTGGATCAGTAATGATGCAAGGATAAAGGGACCATGGGACACATTGGTGCCTAGTCACAATACAACATTAGTACCAGTTCCTCAGTTGGTGCCCTCTACATTTTCATACAGAATTTTCAGCTTTTTTTCCTAACCCAGAACAACAATCTTACTGCTTTTCCAGGGCTAAAATCTACTAGAATAAGTCTTACAGCTTCCTTGAGAGATGAGCATTTCTAAAGCTTTTTTTTTTTGCATAAATAGTAGCTTTATTGGAAAATAGTTCACTTAACCAGATTAACACACACCAAATTATTCTAGTTTAAAAAAAAAAATCAAAACAAACTAACCTAAAATGCTTTGGAAAATCATCAGTTACAGTAGCAATCATACCATGGTAGCCTGAAACAAGTACTCAGGGGTGTCTTCATCAGCTAACAGGCAATTCATTCATGTAAACACAGAAAACACCCTGTAATATTTGTATCTGTGAATGTACCTGGAGCACACAGAACTGGGGTTTTGAAAAACCTGTATAGAAATATGCACAAAACATTGGTTTACATATAATTACAAGTTATGTAGATGTTTATATGATGGTTCATGCTTTTTATCCATAGATTTCAATTTACAAAGTGTGCATTAGAGCTACAACTTGTAAATGTACATTATGATTCTTTTTTTGCACGTTTAGGATAACTGCACTAGAAATATGCACACACAAGTCAGATCTTTCATGGCATCCAGAACTCTGCATAAGCTGCACTTCTATAGCATCTGCAGAGATCAGTAAAAGGCACCAATTCTTACAAGTCAAGACCAGAGTTACGTTCTTAGATCTAAAGGGAAGCAAAAACTAAGATGAAAACTTTCTTACTAGACAACCCGAAAGTATCAAAAGAATGAAACCACTCTTGTATCACCTCAAGAAATACATTTCAGATTTCTTCTTTGAGAGTTTAAGTCAGATTTAATTCTTCAGGAAACAGCCAGACCATGAGCCTCAGACTAACCCGAACCTTAAATATGGAAAGCAGTAACATGCATGAAAGCTTGTGCGCATTTTTGTTCAAAACTATTTTGAATGCATTGTCAAAGCCACTGCCTGCCAGAATCCATTCTGTACCTAGTTCTGCGACTCACAGGATAAGATCATTGACAAGATAGATGGCATGCTACTGGTGGTATTTATTTCCATTTTAATAAAGATTTTCTTACTTCTCTGCATAGCTTTTGCTAATCTGTAGCTCTATAATGCTGGAACTCAGCCCGGTCACACAAGCCGCTTCATGTCCATTCCACATGTGTCCTTTAACTGTACTTCAAACATTTTATACTGCCTATAAGGGGCAATACCACCTTCTCAGAGCAGAACAGGAAGCTATACAGCAACAGGACAGAAAGATCTGAAAAAACTTAAGTAAAGCATCAACTTGGAGAAAAAGAAAATAGCTTTTTCAACTACAGAAATAATACATTTGGTAGGCTGTATTTTAAGTCCTTGCCATAAAGGGTTTGAGGAACTCCCTCTCCAAAGATCAGCAACTGCCAGCTCACAACATTTATAGTGCCAAAGAATCTTCATGCAGGAGTGGCTATGCTTGTTTCTGGGCCAGCAATGGAAAACAAACGGAGACACGTTCAAAAACAGAAAGAGGCCAGTACTTAAGACTGGAAACATGCTGGCCACAGCTACATTCTACGTGAACACTAAATCACGCGCTTCTACTTCAAAAGGAATATATAGGACAAAGTCAACAATGGTATCTAAACTTACAGAAAGCACCTCCAAAACTGTTTAACCTTGTTTTACAGCTCTGGATGAATGGCTATACTTTGCATCACAGTAACATCTGTAAGAGTAGAGACCAAATAATCAATGGAAAAAAACTTTGGGCAAGACTAGCATCAACTATTAGAAAACAGAGACATTACAAAAACGGGGAAGCCGACATTGTACGTAATCTTAGTGTTCATACTGCTTTTCATATCTGTAGTTCATAAATCTGTGAAAATCATTTAACTACAAAACTTTAGGTAGAAAAATAACTGTAGATCTCATCTAGATGAGTTACCATCATGTACTGGTATCATTTCATCAAGATACAGAGCAATACCTCTTCAAAATAAATGGCAAGGAGTCCAAGAGAGACAGAGAGCAAGGCTACCTTATTCCTGGCATTTTTAAGTAGCACAGTATGGAATATTTATTTATACACGGAGGTAAGTCAGAACAGCTACTGTGCTTCCAAATGGAATCCAACTTAGTTCAGGTTAACTTCAAGCACAGCCATAGTCCTTGAGATGAGGCAAGCCAGAAGCAAGTTATCTAGACCTCAAGGAACTTGTCCTACACCTTCAGGATACAAGTCTTAAATACGATCACAGCATTTTCATCCAATAAAAGAATAAGCCAAAGAAAGAAAAATAAATGTAAACCAAGTTTATTTTGCTTTTAAGTAGTGTTCTTTAAGCACTACAGCATGGTAAACAATGTAAATTAGTATAAGTCATCTCAAAAGCCAGAGGTTTTTTCTTTATTTCATGAGTTGTTAAAAAGATGCAGCCTATTCTAACAGGATAAATATTTTAACCATTTCACTTCGAGTTAATGAAGGCTCACAAATGAGCAACACTCCTCATTGAGGAAAACAAAAAGCTGTTGTCGACAAAGCGACAGCACACACACAAAAACAAAAGAACTGTGTAAAAATAACTAAGTGTACTGTGTTCCCATACTCTTTAGAAGTTGCTTTACAATGGGATGATATGCACATGATCTTGCTGCAAACTTGCCATACAACTTGCAAATACATGTAGCCTAGCCTTACCACTCAGTCCAAAAAGCTGCTAACTGATCAAAACAAATGCAGCACTATAATCCTCTGCTTAACAAATAACTCCATCTGGTTTACTTATTACCTTTTCTCCTAGGCTGCAGGACAGACTAGAAAGAAAATGATCCCGAATTAAAAAATCAATACTCTTACAGGAAATTGTATTCTTTTGCAATATAGTCTTTTACAAGTTACGTTTCGCCTATTTTCCCCTTAGCCACAAAATGGGCATGAAGTAATTACTTTGAAAATGCCTTAGTTTCCAACTTCATGCAAATCTAAATAAAGATGACCAAACAAAAGCTTAAAACAATGGAAGGATATTTCACAGAAAATTTCTTATACAAAAAACACATAAGAAAAAGGGCCACTAGGTGACATTTTAATTTACAAATTGGCATCATTTTGGTCAACAAATATCCAAGTGCTGTTTTCTTCTATCACAACAAAGCAGCTGTACAGAAAGAAAACTGCAAAACTGGTTTTATTTTTGTTCTTTAATCGCACATCTCCTCAGGAATCTCATGTGGATTAAGGATGCCAGGTACAGACAGCTGAAGTTTATGCTTTTCCTCTTGAGCCTGCCGAAGGGCTGTTTCTCTTTCTTCCAAGAATAAGTCTGATGTGTCTTCACCTGCAAATTCCTATATAATTCACATAAAAAGATGAAGATTATTATCAAATGCTTTATTTAGGGCAGAGTAATAAGCTTCCAAAAATCCAGAAGGACACAGAAAGATCTTCCCTTCACATTCCTTGCCAGGCTGTTGCCTGTTTCACTGTTCTGTTCCTAAGGTCAGAATTAATATAAAAATACTTGAACATTTTCACTATGTGCTACAGGACAGGATGCCAAGGTAACCCCAGGAGTGTATCAGCATTGAAGGTGTATCATTATAATTTTGAAATGCCTGATGGTTGTAGTCTCAAAAACTAATTAACAAACTCCTACAATCTTCCTGAATTCTAGCATCATTGGAAAACTAAAAGCATAGCAGTAGCCTAGAAAGTCCCAAAACATGTCCCAAACCCATGCAGAGTTCCAACACAATCCAGTTAAAAATCAGCTCGCTGTATTTCCCATTAGGATAAGTTTTGCAGCCACCTTAGATGAATTGTATGCACAGCACAAAGCACAAGTGATGGCATTAAAACTCAATTTATAAAGTGAAATCACAATGAAATAGACTATGATACATCAGAGTCATGCAAGAGACTTGACAGAGTCCTCACTGCATTTTAAACCACTGCAAAGAACTGGTATCTCCTGAACAAACATTGAAGAACACTGTCAAAACTACTTTCCAACAACAACATCCTTCTGAACAATCATTGATTCTTTCTTGAAGAAAAACATGTCAAACAACATACCTTGATTTGGACCAGGAAGTCCCTTAGGTGTTCCTTGAAAGCAGGAATATCCTGATTTAAACTGAAGAGTCCTGTTACAAACAGCTTAACCTGGGCACTAACAGTAAACACATCAGTTAGTATTTGAAGACAGAAGAACCCATTTAAAAGTATTAAAGAGCCACAGTACACTTACTCTTGCAGGTGAGGAAACGCTGACTTGAGAAGATTAGCAACATACTCCTGAATAAACATTTGGTTGTTCACTGGATTTCCGGGGTTTAATGGAGTACTTATTTTTCCCTCTTCTACTAAGTTGAACATGTATGCAAGTATTGATGCATGCATTGTCAAACCTGAACAGATCAAAGTCATACATAGGCAATTATTACTTAGAACAGGATGCACAAACAGTATTGTGTTCCAAAGGATTGTTTCATCCAATTGGCTCACGTTTACATGTTCTTACCAGCAGTGTGGGACGTGTCTGTTACAACTGAGAAAATGTGCTGAAGGATATCACAGAAATACGTCTGATAGAAACTCTGTGCAGCAGTCTCTTCTTGTGCAACATTCTGTAGTAGAGTATAAAGTATCTGAAGTCCTGGAAAACAGGCATTCAATGTAAGTTAGCAACAGAATGATATTAAAAAACCTCTGTGCCCTTCTTATTTTCCCCCAAGTGATACAAATATCCCATGGAGTTCTATGGGCACTGAAAAGCCAAGTGTTACATGTGTGATGATTTCTCACAGGCATTTCCTCAAGTGCCCACTGGAGGGCTATAGCCATGCTTAAAAGCCATATCACTTTTATATGCATGATTAGATGACAAGAGGCATCAAGAACCAATCACCTCATTTTATTTTTACAAGCCAAAGTGAGAGAAACCATCTACCAAAAGAAGCATTTGCTAATTTAAGAAGGGAAAATGTTGTTATTTTTAGAATGACATTAGAATTTAGAACTAAATTGCTGGAAAATCTTTTATCCTCATCTTTTCCAAACACTGAGACAGCTGGCTAAAAACCTAAGTGGCTTTACAACAAACTCTTTTGTCCAGTAGTAGAGAATTCACTCAACCCAAGACAGTAAAACCAACTGTTTTCACAATTTAAGACTTTTGTATAGACTCTCCTTGTATCCTTAATATCCCTTGTTCTAGAGAGCTTTTTAGCTATACAAGTTTAAGTGAGGTAATACACTCAACTTCTCAATGAAATTTCATCCTAAGCTTAAAAAGCTTGCTGTTGTCCTGATCTACCTTCTTAATAATCCGAGGTGTTTCCCTTTCTTATGCCATGGGCTCACTCCCTGACTGAGGAGTTCAGCTCCAAATCATTTACTTTTCTGCTGAAGCTCTCAGTAGCTCTTGAGCAATGGTCTTACTGAGGTATGAAGTCAAACACCACAGGCAGCACAACAGAAGTAAAGCTGTATCACCAGTTTTAGCGGCAGTGAGCTGTTGTATCAGTTCAGCCACTTCAGGAAAATGCCAACCCTCACATGGAAAAGAAAGCAGGCAGAAACTCTAACAGTGCTCTTTGAAACAGCTTCCAAGAGTTTCAGCCCATTAACATACACCTGGCTGACAACTTGAAGCTGAGATAGACCAACACTATTGTGTGAATGCAACTGAATCATGTTGCTGGAATGCCAAGTTTAAATAAAGACAAAGATGCTAAGAGATAACAGCATTCTATCAGAAAATATGACACTTGAAACAAAGCCTGCATTCAAACACTTCCATTTACCTGTATCTGCAACATTCCTCATTGTGTGTTTGAAAGCCCAAATAATGGAATCCAGAACAAGTTTGAACTGTGCAGGTGGAATGGCCAGGAATGCTGGGAAGCAATGAGAATTTACAGCCTGGAGCAGCAAGAAGAAGTTTGTTCTATGTTCAGGATATTCTTCAAAGTCCTAGAAGAAAAAGGGCAAAAAGAAGGCAAGTTTCCTAGAAAGTTCATCCTAAGATCTTAAGAAAAATGAGTCAATAACTCAGAGAATAGCATTTAGATCCCAGATTCAAAGTAGCATTAAATGTTACATTTCTCAGTGAACTCCATCAAAACTCAATAAAACCGTCTTATACAGTTACACAACGTTGGCAGGTTGAGACATATCTTGTCAATACACAATCTTACTAAGTACTCAGTCCACAGATAAACAGACAGATGGTCTCAACACTGGTGAAATACCTATGCTGCTACACAGGTACTATTTGTGTTTACACCCTACTGCAAAGTAGCACTAACTCAGCCGGTAATGCTCAAGTATTATGCAAATGCAGCATCCCATACTACAGAGTAAGAACTGCATTAATGAGGAATACCCAAAATGACTGATCAGTATTTTACATATTTATGAATTTTAGCACTTAGTCCTACACTGACATTTGACTGAAGTACACTTCTGCTTTCAGAAACATGACATTTCAAGTCCCCAGGACAGAAAAATTACTCATAGCTTAGACCAAAAGCTAAACAGGGAAATTAGGGCAATGAGATTAAAACAACCAACTAGACAGTTTGACATCAAAGCAAGTCATGTCTGTTTGACCAAAAATTTCTTCAAATTCAAAAATGCACTTTGTCACTGAATAAAAACAATCACAGATTAATCCATAAGACACCAGATAAGGAAATGCTATTCCCAGAAAGAAGGCAAGAACCCCCACTTAATTTCTATAATATGAAAGCTCTATGTTCTGTACATACTGCCTTCCTTAAGTGCAATAAAAGGATGTCTTCTTTCACTTGAGATATGCCAGCAACCAAGACTAGTACTCTTACACTTTTGGTTTCAGTCACTAGGGAGATGTCTTATCCAAAGTTTTAATATAAATACCTTATTGATCATATTTAACGTGCACTCAAAAACAGCATCAAATATCTGAGGTATTTCAGCAGTAATATGTCCACCAAGCTTGTTTACAATGACAGCCATAGTACTAAGGACTTCAGGTTCTCTAGCAGCTGGAACATTTCTCTGGTAGTCAATGAGAACTGCATCCAACAAGGGAGGAACAAAGTTTTCAGCTACCTAATTGAAAGAAAAAGCCACAGTTACAACGATGCAGTTATTGACCAAATGACCAAAGTCTCTAACACACAGTTTATAGCAAGGCTCAGTTTTAGCAACAGATTTATTTTTCCTAAGCCAGTTAAAATACATTATCTTTCCATAAACTCCCCACTCTGTTATCCATCCAGCAGGGTTGCCTTTAAGCCAAATTAATTTTAGCTGAGAAAGGAATCAAGCTTAACTGAAATATCTCAAACATAGCTCAGGCTTACCTCTGTTTGATCATATTTTCTCCTTTATATTTTACAGACTTTCTGAAGCAAGTTCCTATGACCAATTGATTCTGTCAACAACAGGCCAAAACAATTCCAGAGTTCTGTCTTACAATTTATTTCTATAAAATGAATCTACTTACCATTTGAGGATCATTGGACCTGCTCACCCAGCCAGAAATAAGTTTTAAAGTTTCCCTTTTTACAGTCCTCATACTTCTAATCAAGGGCTGCTTTGTTACCATTTCACCTGAAAAGTTGGAAAGCTTCAGTTAATCAGGCACAGTCCAACAAAAATATAAACCTTAATTGACATGACAAAGCAGGGAATGCTTATCTTTATAACCTAACTGCAAAGACTACTTATGCATATTGTGCAAATAAAAAGCCTATCTCCCCATTCTAGTTCCATAGGTTGAAGTTGCCATTTAGCATTACAAAACTACTACTGACGGGATGCTATTTAGAGTTCAGAAACAAAGCTGCGACTTTAAGCAGGAGAAATCACCCACATTCACTTCACTACGTGAGGTGAGCTGAGCTTACATCTGGTTCTCATTAAGTTGTGTGCATGTGTGGGGTGTTTAACATGAAAGTTCCTGATTTCATTTAAGAGGAATTACACACAAAAGACAAGTAGTGGAAGGGTTAAGTCCAAACTTAAAGAATCCTTAGGAAGCCTCATCCTTAGTTCAGTTCCTTATCCCCAAATCATTCCCAAATGATGCTACATTTAGGACTAGTGAAACCTGATCTAATTAACTGCACAGTCACACAACCATTACAGTAGACACATGGGAAAACCTGAAGAGTGCAGCTAGGAAAAGAAAGGCAGGATCACTCGCTTGTGCTGGCAGAACCATCTCTGGCAAGAGAGCCAGATGTAAAAACATGCTCTGAGGCAACTACAATCACAGTAGTTGCTGATCAAGCAAGCACATCGAGACTACAGTCCTAGCAACTGCTTCTGACAAGAACAAATTCTGGCCATTAGAGCTGCAGAATCAAGAGGCATTCATTTCTCAGCCAGTTTTACTGTCATTTCTGAGAAGCCAATTCAAGGTAAACCAGCTATTCAGTTCCCAAGTTTCATTTAACATTTTCAAGTATCATTGTCTGCACTAGAAAGAAAACTGGTCGTAACACAGAAGAACTCAATTGACTCATGTAATCTGGTAATGAATTACTACTGAAGCACATTCTACCAACATACCATAAGTCATAATTTATCTAGTAAGGACAGGTTAGGTAATTGATAATTCCTTCTCTAGGACTGCAAGCCCAGTTTATCATGATTTTCAGGCATCTTCAGCACAGTTATGTTTCTGCAATGAAGCTATTTAGTAGCACAACATCATAACAACACTGCCAATGGATTTTGAGAAAAAGGAATGAGTACTTAAACATTCAGAATGAAAATTTAAGAGTAAGCTGAAAGAACACATGCTACAACTTCATCTCAGCAAGACGGCTATTCATTTTAAGGAAGTATTTATGGTGTTTCACATATTTCCTAAGCTCTCACATTTCTAAGTGTTTTTTCCTTCCTGTAAAATCACAACTTCTTTATCTGAATAAAACATCTCATTAACACACACACACAAATTCTAAGCAAGCACTTTCAGTCATTCTCCACTTTCACAAACAAATTAGCCTGCTCAGAATGTACCCTGAAACCTGACAACATATACTGCTAAACCTCCATTCTCAGCAGAAACATGGGATTTCTTACCATTAGCCTGAATAGCTGCAGAAATATTTTCACTTAGGCACTTGTACACATTCAGCATATCTAAATAAATCCTTCCAAGCTGAATCACAAAGGGGTGGCCAACTGCTTTACACGCTCTTACATTGGTTTTCAGAATGCTACCAAGCTGCTTAACTGTTTCAGGATCCTTTAGAATATCAACATTCTGTTAGAGAAAACAAACAAAAGAGTCCATTTTATTTAGTGAATAAAAACAATCTGCTCTTTTGCAGATTGAGTCCAAAAAGATTGACCTCTTGTGCAGTGCAAGACTTATTCTTTAATGTGTGGACATACCATATTTTGAAAAGATTGAAGACAAAAGAAATAAAGATGCACGAGAAGGATGAAAGAAGGAATAGTCTTTTTAGCATTTTAACTTTGCTTTTTCTATAAGAAAACCCACTTCTAAAGCCAGGTTAAAGGAATATATTCCATATAGTAACAGAAAAACCACCATTTAAATCAGATTAAAACCAGTGTTTACCATTAAAGTCTCTCCTCTCAAAAACCCCCACCTTTACTCTCACACCAATCGCTGGTTTAGCCATCATTTAAGAAAATCCACCACAGCTACACACACTTAATATCTTACAATGGGAAAAATAAAGCCAGAGAATCATTCAGCAGGTTTTCTTTTAAACACAGAATACATTCCAAAACGCATGAGCTTACTTTTGTTGCCTGTTGAATTATGCTGTCCCATACTTGATTGGGTAGCAACATGTACTTTTCTATCAGATGCTCCTGCACAGTCTGGTCTGTCTGTGCCCCAATCATGTACCCTACTGCTTCATAGAATGTATGCACCTGATGGGAACAAGAAGTCAAAAGGTTAAAGAAGTAGATTTCACACTGTTCTGAACATACAGCAAAAGCCGAAAATGGGTTTCACTGTCTAAATACCTTCTTCCCCTCTTTACAAGATCCTTCTTCATTCTTTCCTTACTTTCATCCTGTATAAAACAAACCTCCATCCCCTTGCCTTCAAATGCCACTACATACATCCCAAAGCCTTTCTTCATTTTGCCATCATCTTCTCAAGTTAGAAAGTTCAGTGGTGTATCATTTAACTCTTATTACCAGGCACGTGTACACTGTGGACTGGATTACATCACTCAAGTACTTTCTTACAGATGCCAGATCCACTCTGCCCGAAATTTCAGTGCATTATTGCAACATCTCAGCACGTCACACATTGGCATTACTCTCTCACTTCATGAGCTGTGCCCTTCCCAGATGCTTTTGGACTCTTCCCTGACCCTTCTGCACAAGTATGAGCACTACAGGTATACCGTTACAGTAGGATTTTATTCTTTCCCAACTCAGAAATACTATCTTATTTGTTAAAGCATTCCAGCAAACAAAATTCTGGCTAAATGCACTTCAATTCTTTTTGCAAGCATTCTAATTGAGACCTCAGTGATGCAGCCTGATCATTCTATTTAGGCCATAACACTAACAACCAACACAGGTATGTAATTTAAGTCTTGAAAACCACTACTCCCTTTCCATATGAAGCAACCCGATTGCTCTTTAGAAATTCTTCAACAACCCTGAATTAAACGTACCTGTTGTGGCTGAAGGTCACAGATGATTGTATTAATATTGTTCAAGATCTCATCAATAAATGGCATGACCTCTCCCACTTGAACCTGAACAAAATGTCGGCGGCATTTTTGTGCTATTTTTATGAAGGTATCACAAGCCATATCCTGGACGCCATCGTGGGTTTCTGAATTAAAACAAGACAGTTACTGCTTTGTAACTTTCCCCCCAGATTTGCCCATGTTTGGATATATATATATATATATATATATATGTATATTTAATTAAAACATGAATTGAAAATAGATGATTACCGTGCATGAATTCAAACAGCTTGTTCACTACTGTCTTCAAAAATTTCCAGTGAGCTCTCAAAAACCGTGGGTATTGACCTACTATGTACATTATATTTGATGCAATAATGGCTTTATTGTCTTTTCCTCGCTTTTGTTCACAGAGTCCCAGCAGATCCTACAACAGAACATATTTTTAGTTGCCTCTTCCAAGTTTGTTCAATTAAAAGCGCTACAAGTATCAAATCCTGTATAAGGACCTATACTAAAGATAAAAGGAAAGTAATTGTCATAATCAAGTTCAAAGTTCAAATAAAGTTAAATAAAACCCAAAGTGGGTTAAGATCGGGATGATGCAATTGCTTAAGTTTCAGCCAAATCAGGAACTGCACATTTTTAAGTATGGAAACTCCATCTCAAATATAACTCAAGATTTCTGCAGGGGAGACTTCCATACACCTCACAGTACTGCATTTCAACCAAACAGCTGATATCAGTGAAAATCTAGACTCCGTACCAAGTAGAAGAAATTAAACTAAATCTTTTAGCTACCTTTGCATGACTTGTTCAAGTAAGGTTTTTGTTCCTGCACTCTTTCCATGCATGTATTTGCCTAAAGCTCAGTTTGACCAATGAATATATGGAGAGGAGCAAAACAGCAGGGCACTAGCTAATTAAAAGTGGGGGTAATTCTGCTGCTTTCATTAGCAACTCCTTTCATCTCTTCTGCAACCCCAGAGAAACAACAATTCAAACCAAACTTCATGCCTGGAATTTTCCCTGTGAAAAAGTCATTTGAATTAATACACTGTTCACAGCTAACGAATTCATCAGCCTCAAATTCAAGATCCGAGATTACCCAGGAATTTATTCCTAACTTGCTTCCCAAGTTGCTTGCTATACAAGGCAGTTTACTAAAACATGCATCAGTAATTTGGTGAACTTAGATTCTCAAGCATAAACTGTGAAGTGTGATGCTGCCATTAGGTTTTGCAACGTACCTTAATTACTGTAACAAGGAACCTTTTTTCATCTTCTTCATGCATCGCACCACTGATTGAGCCAATAGCCCAACACAGGGTATTCAAATTTTTCCATGACCACTCTGTTCCATTTACTTGATTGTGAAGTTTTTCAGTCATAATTCGTTCTGTGTCTGCATAATCCAGATGTGTAAGGTAAACTGAAAGACATCAACATTGCACAGGCATGTTTTAAAGCTGCAACCTGGATCATAACTCTACAGGCAAAGCTAAATTTGTTCTAAGAAATCCAAATTAAGTGCACTGCTTCAGTCCTGAACTCACGATCCAATGAGCTAAAAATTTAAACACAGATTTGTTAAAACTGCAGTTTAAAGACAAGACAATTGACAATTGACACTGTATGTATGTTTTAAGAGATCTCAGCAAAACATGTACATGACATGAAAGTATAAATCAAAGAACGTCTCATTCTGGTAAATCCAGTGAAGCTGCCAAGTAAATTCTTCATAAAAAGCAGACATATTGGTGGTCTACAGGAAACAGGGGATTGGCTGCCTATGCAGGACATGTCTCATATCAAAGATACTAAAACAATTAATCAGCCTAAAGATGATAATGGGGAGACCTTGTTGCTCTCTACAGCTACCTCAAAGGAGGTTGTGGCAAGGTGGAGGCCAGTCTCTTCTGCCAAGTAACAAGCAATACAACAAGAGGAAACAGCCTCAAGTTGTCAGGGTGAAGGCTGGGAGCAATAGGAAAAAATAAGAAAAGCCTCTTCACTGAAAGAGTTCACATCCTAACTGGAGGTATTCAAGAGACACGTAGATGTAGTGTTGAGGGACATGGCTTAGTGGTAGATGTGGCAGTGCTGGGTTAACCATTGGACTCAAAGATCTTTTCCAACCTAAATGATTGTGTGAATCTAATCTTGGCTGTATGTATCACAAGTACAAAGGTGAGAATAAAAGAATGTCATCCACAAACATAATACAGCTCCCACTCCTAGTTCATAAACATGTTACTAACACTCAAGTGTCCCCTTAAAGCATTTGATAGAAAGATATCTAGTACTGAAGGTTTGATGTCATAGTAGATGACCATTCTAATCCTCCCTCCACTGCCTCAAGTTTCAGTTATTAATCAAATTCTCTTTTTGCCTCAAAAAAATCCTCAGTTACCACTGTAACACATACAAATCACTGATAAAACTGTCACAGTTGAACACAACACTTCTAGACATACCAGCCTATTATTAGATACACACTAAAAATAAAATACACTTGCTACATTAAATGATCCAAATGAAACAATAACCAGCAAGTCCACCTTGGAATAAAATACTTCCAACTTCAAATCTTTTTGACAAAACTAAGTTTTGCCTAGATCTGATCTATTTGGGGAAAGGAATATCAGAAAGCCTTGCCCATTGAGAAAAGGAAAGAGAAATTTAATACTGACCTAATATTTAGCCAAGTTATAGATCACCAAGTGCTTAAAACAGCAAACTTCACACCAATACTGCCTCCTCTCTTTCAAATGTGTGTACTACTCCTCAACGATAATCATTTTACCAACACAATAATCCACATCATATGTTTGTATTCTACAACATACACGCCTCATGCAGCTGCACAGATCTAGAGCACAAAAATACCAGCTAGTACACACTTACCCAATGTTTCTCTCATATTTTTATACAAGTTTATGGAATCTGTATCCTTCATGAATTCCCGTACTACTTCCCCTTGATCATTTTCCACCACAAGGACCTCTTCAGGTTTAGCCATACGGCTCACCATCAGTAATCGAACCTGGATGTTGC
This sequence comes from Urocolius indicus, assembly GCA_013401255.1. Taxonomy (NCBI): domain Eukaryota; kingdom Metazoa; phylum Chordata; class Aves; order Coliiformes; family Coliidae; genus Urocolius; species Urocolius indicus. Next base: position 99,172 of record WBNH01012184.1, read on the forward strand.
AAAAGAAACTTCCAAGTGAATCAAACTGTAACAAAATTACACAGCTACGCAGGTGTTTCCAGAGCACTGTAGTCAGGCAGTCTGACCCCATCAAGGGCACATCCAGCATTTCATAACCTCAGCTCACGTTAAGGTTCTACAGAGACATGTCAACTGAACAGCCATTGGAATAGGGTATGCTGATTTCTTTCTCTCCATGAACAAGCTGAGTAGTCAAAAACCACAATCACCCAGGAAGCACACCTTCTACACCTATTGGTCATCTTTTAAAGACCTCTTTTTCCATCCACGGTTTTCCTCCTCAAAGTGTGACACTCCATTCTTTATCTGTTTAAAGAGTCGTATTTTATACAAGTAAATCTGTATTAAACTTAAGACTTACATTTGTAATAAGGATCTTAATAAAAGCCTGGCCTCCCGTCATAAACCAGTGTCATCTTAAAGTATTCTTGCAATCGCAGCACATTAAGTAACTGAAGCTGAATCAATTACCAACTACTCAAAGCAGGAAAAGTTTTCACAACACTCCTTACATGATGCAAAAAACTCTAATTCAGGAATGATACCTAAATCTTTACAGTTCCTTCACTGAAGCATGGATTACCTTTGACAATACTGGCAAATAAAGCTGTCTCCTTGGAGGAACATCGAAGTGTTGACTCCCCGAAAGCAACGGAGAAGCAGATGTTGAGAAGGGGCTTTCTCTGTAGAGCTCAGCAGCTAAATGATTCCAATATTCCAGACAAATCTTGAAAATTTCGGTTTCTTCAACTTCTGATACCAACAACATATAATGAAGAGCCTAGAAAAGAGCAATTTAAACATCTGATTAGTCCTTTCTGCAGATAAAATGAAGTTGCCTCAAGTTCAGTTATCCAAACATCGATAAAATGCCAAATTAACATAAAAGACAGGAAGGAGAAGCATTAACATTGCAAAGACGTTACTTACAAGTCAGACTTCTGACTGGTGGAGCAACTCAAAAATATCAAGTGCCCTGTCAATTACTGTTATTTTCAAAGCGTGTATCAATTCTTCAATCTCAAGTAGCCTGAAGACATCTTAAGAAATGCCACAGCTAAATAAGCTTGTTTGTAAATTATCAAACTCTCAGCCTCCAGAGTTTCTGCAAGGCATTTTGGTTTAGAACCTCAAAAACCCTGCAGCAGATAGTTCCAATGACTGCTATTCTCAAGACTATTGCTGCTTTGTTCTGCATCTTTATACCCTGAAGAACTGAAGGCAACCAGCAAAGCCACCTTGTAGAAAGCAAGTGAGAAGTCATCTACCAAAACATTTTCCATTTATTTACTGACAGAACAGCCAAAGAAGACTGAGAAGCACTGATGCAACTCTGACAGACTGAAACATCAACCACAGGAATTACAACTACATAGCCAAAGGTTTTGCCTAGCTTTTTTTCAGTCCTCTGTTGAAAGAAAACAGTAGTCCACTAGAGAAGAGAGTGAAACAATGAAATCTGAAGACATTTCATAGCTTAGGTTCTACAGCAACTCAGAGCATTTTAGATGGTAAACACCTCATTCAGCATGTACTCACATGTTCTGAGTACAAGAACATCCTTACTACATTTTTTAAACTGGATCAACCAGGCAACTTACCTCCATTAATGTTTCTCTCAGATTTAATCTTTTTTCTATAAGTTGACCATGTTCTTTGAGAAATGTACAGAGAAACAAACTGAGATTCTGAATGAAGTTCTGTTCATCATCTTTTCCGTTAGAGTACGCAAGTCGTATGTTGGTATTTAAAGGAAGCATCTGATAAAAGAACATACACATAATCAAGAATTCCCCCTTAAATACAGGAGTAGAATTACTGTATACTTAAAGCTATATTGCCCTTTGGCAAAAAAAGATGTACTTTTCACAGGACCCCTCTTTACAGAGCTTCCCTACTGAAGTCTTACAGCTCCTTCATTTCATGCTTGATCCCAAGGACAGTGAAGTGAAAATGCAAACAGATTCTAAAGTTCTGATCAACTTAACTTTTTTCCATTCCTTGAAACAACAGTTGTAAACAAAGAAAAGTATCTACTCTATCACAGTCATTTCTGAGTGGTATTGGGCAAAAGTGTTCAAAAAATGTCTTTGTCACCTGTCCCAACTAACATCAAGTTTCAAAACACCGTTAGTTGGGACAGGTGACAATCTACTACTGTATGTTATCTATTGTTGAAACATCATGAAATACCATCTCCATAGTATTTAGATATGAGTGAGGAAGACTCTGAAGGACACTGGAACATGTTTTCCAGTCATCTTCTAGAGCTCTCTGGCACTTCCTAAGAGAGGCTTCTAAATTCTACCATCATACAGTTTAAAAATTGTTGTCACCTAGCAGTGAACTACACTCTTTAATGTCAACACTGTGAAGCTATAGAACAAAGACCACAAAGTGCAATACTTTTGTTATTGTCAGCTTTTCTGTGGTTTCTGATTGCTCTTCATTTTACAGAGCTAAGAGTCTCCAATATTTGCAACAAATGCAACACTTGGCATCAGATACATATGCAAGTCATGACAAAAACCTGCAGGTTGAAGAACATGCCAAACACCCTGCACAGAGGGGAAACCCTCAAATTATGTAAAATTCAGGTATGGCTTGATAGAATAAACATTTCAGTACTGAAATCTCTTTCAGTAATTAAATATCAACTTGCAAAAGTTAGGTCAGTTTAGGTCTTACAAGTCATGCAGTACACATTTTGCTGCATCTCGGCTTTCTCCATCAGAGTGCTCAAAACACTGCTTAAATTAATCAAAACAAATCAATGCAGCAGAAATACAGCTGTGATTTTTGAGTCAAAAATATACTTAGCATCTGCTGATCAAGCCATAAATACCTCTGAAGAACAATACTTGTCAAGAGTGCTATAATGAATATGAGCTTGTAGATCCTGTGAAACAGTCAAGAGAGACAGATCTATTAAAAACACATTACCTGTTTTAACTGCATCATGGTCAGTGTAAAAAGTGTTACAAACTGTTCTTCATACTGGCTTACACTGACACCTGCAATCTCTGTGAGGCACTTCAAAGAGACGTTACGAAACATGGGAACATTTAAGAACTATTGAGAGAAGAAAACAAACAAAAAGATATTACAAGTGTGTTGCACACAGTTTTGCAACTTATTTAAGAGACATCAATTTTTGCATAAATACCTTGTATATTAGTGTGCTGATTAACTTGGTCTCAAATATATATCCCAGAGGAATCCAGTTCAGAAATCGTAGCAAAGTTTCCAAAGTTGCATGAACTAAGGGAGCATTTTGGGAGTTTTCCTGTAAATGACCATTGGTGTTTAGTTATGACGTTTATTAGGCATGATTTTTTTTTAAAAAACATCCTTAAAGAAATAAGTCTTACCATCACAAACTGACACAGTTGAAATATCTGAGAGAATTCATTGCACATGCTGCAAGGAAAAAAGAAGATGAATAAGCATTTCTACATCCCTTAATCTCGTGCACTTTAATCAACAGGTCCTGAAGATCTATGTCCAACAGAGGCACTCACAAGCCACTTGGATTTTACCCATTTTTTTAGTAATAATGCATATTTTGCAGTAGCTCAAAGCCTGTGCCTGCAAATTCTGGCTAAACCAATATCAGCTAAACAGATATAAACCAATGCTGAATGCTCTATTAAAAAGGTATGAACCATCAGTCAACAGATGTTTATTGCATAGGGCGGAAATACTTATGTGTACAAAGTAAGTTTGGGAGGAACTAACAGTACTACTTTCAACAAAAATGAGTTAACTCATTCTGTTCCTGTTATCAGACAGCTGGAGGTGTTCACTCAGAAGCTCAAAGTGAGAGCAACTACTTAGCAGCAAGCACAAAGTCTACCCTATTTATTACCATTTAAATTACACTTACCTGTCTTTCAAATGTTTAGCTTTAACTTGAGTAATCTGGCCACTGGAAAAATCAAACACTTCTTCACTCAATAGTTTAAGGATCACCATATTGTTCTGACAAAGGCTTTCACTAGTCCTGCTTGCTCCCACAATATCGCTTATAAAAGTTGGCCAGTGCTTTGGCCATTCCTGTTTCAGTATCTGAAAAGTGAAGCAGCCATATGTTAGATACATACACAAAGCTAAAGACTTTATATCAACATATAGCACCTTATGAACTCTAACTTACCTGAACAAGAATCATATTCAGTTTCCCAATATACACTTTCTCTTTCTAGAGAAGAGAAAAAGAGGAGTCAGGTTGTGTGTAACATTCCCCTCCCTATTTCTACCCTTTAAAGTAATTCACTTACTTCTACACACGTTGGATCAGATGATGTCTTGATAATGAGGCCAACAACATATTTTTTAATACCTGCAGAAGAGTTAGGAATTTATTTTCAACCATGTCAGATATCATGAAGGTAGTATTAAGATTTTTTTTTTTAGATACTTCATGTTTTTAAAGAGAAGCACCTTCAAGAAACATGTTTGCATATGTCAGTGAGCATCCCTTTTGACTTGAGCATTACGTGGGAAAAAATGCCCTTTCTACCAATTCTGCAAGAGGGTATTTCAGATGTGCAAATCACTTTACCATTATTTCAAACAAAACAAAAGAATAGACAAACGGTTACAGTGTACCTTCAGTAATTTGAAACAGACGAAACCTATCAGTGTCCTAAAGGCTGCAAGCAATTTTGAGGAACACTGCATTGGTAGTACTGTGTAACATTGTATAAGGTTGAGGATGGAAAGAGCAAGCCCTGGTATATGCTGCACAGGTACTCACAACGCTACTGCAGAAATACAATTCACTGAGGGAGCTCTGTTACACATTTTCGGTCAGACCTAGAAACTCCAAATTTGGCCTCAGTCAAATGCTCATATTGGCAAGACCAAATAAAAATAATGGAGTCCTCCCATCTTCTGTGACTAATGTTTTATTAACAAGAAGTGAATTTTTTAAAAAGTATGTGTTTCTATGCATGACTTCAGTTTTCATGCCAAATTAGCCCAAATTGCACAGAAAGCTTTGATCCCTCACCTTCACTGCACATAAAAGTTCAGAGATGCTCCAATTTACTTAAGTGACCTATTTTAAACACAGGAATTCCTATGCACAACATTTTTAAGTGAAAGACTGTGCAAAGTGTTCCCTGCATGATCTTACAACAATGAAACTTAAAAATTCATTACCTACATAATACAATGCACTTGGATTTAGACAACTGTGCTTTTATAGCCCACAGGGATGCTATGCTTTACAAAACTCCTGACCATCTCTCATTCACTGCTTTTGGTCTTTTTTCCTTAAATCGATTTGTCAATTAGGGGCACAAGTCCTATTTAAACTACTCATTTTCTTGTCTTACTTTTGCAAATGTTTTAAGTTACTTTAGTCTTCGGCTCTACCACAAAAAACCCCACAACCAATAAACCACTACACAGTACTACAGCAAGCTATACTGCCTCCTGATTTTGCCACCTAATGCCCAGCTCCCTCCTCACCATTAAGCTAGCAGTTACTGGAAACCATGGCTTTCAACACCTGTATGTACAACCATTCTGTACAAAAATATCTGCCTTCAGGAAAAGACATGCACAGAGGATCTGGAGTCACGAACTGGATGAACATCACCGATAGTTCTACTTCAACATAGCTTTGACAACAATCAATATGAGCACATAAGGGATTAAACACTTGCAAGCCAAGCAAGCTTTTTTGCTTCATTTTTCTTTTGTCATAGTGAAGTTTCAGAATAGGTGTGTATTTTGCTATTCAACTACATAAATCCAATATCTGGTTTTAATCATTTCTTCAACAAGACAGTCAACTGACTCACAAAGACAAAACACACACATTGAAGAACGCTGTTAATTATATAAAAAAATGTCTTACACTGAAGACATCTCACTTCCTCCAAGCCTCTACTCCAAATTTTTAAGTGTCTCTAAGATTTTCCCAGAATTAATCTTTTTATTATTATTATTTATTTCAGGCCTGAGCAACAGGATGAAAAGAAACACTTTGGTAATTGCATTCTCATGCAATCTGGAAAACGAAGTCCAGACTTTGAAGCGTTAGAAACATACTAGACAGGAGCTGTTCTACAGGTAGTTCCAACTACAAATAAACTATTCATAGTTATCAACTGGGATGAATCGACACTACTCCCCAAAAGAATAATCATTACCAGAATAAATATCACTGTCAGTCACTGGCTAAGAGTTATTACCAAGCACTGGTATTAGTCTGACATCACAGGCCTGCCCTAGTATTTTCAAACACACACTTTACTGAAGTATTACAGTAATTCACAAACTAAATATGAAAGTCCCTAAAATAGTATGGAAATGGGTTTGCAATGCCAAAAACTAAACTATTGTTACTGTCTGCCAAACCACTAAGGGAAGCCTACTGTTGCAACTCTTCATATTTCAAAAAGGAATTAGACAGCAGAGCTGTTCTTGGATTTTTTAACTCCAAAGCTACATATTTTCCATCTTGCTGCATCAGTAATATTATGCTGTTCAGTTACAACTTGTATCTTATGCTAACATCGATCTGGCCTTGAGGTCAGCACATGAAAAGAGCTGCTCTCCTCCAAAGCTTCTTCACCAGGAAGTACAGCCCAGCTCAAAAAGCAACCTAAAAAGTTTGCTAGTTTTCAAAAGTCATGCTGCAGACTTGTAAGGTCTTCCATCCAGTCAACAAAGTCATATTCTTCATCCCTTAAAAGCAGCACCTACCTAATTGTCTAATGTTTTCTTTGGCTTAAATGGCATTTTCTACTTAAAAAAAACAAAACATACAAAACCACGAAAATATTGTGGTTTCTGCTCCATATTTAATAGCTCATTTCTTTCCATAGATATTCTCAGTAGAACAAAGATATTTCTCCTTTATGCTCACAAAAATCAACACAGGCTAGTTACATTTTTCAGCAGAACATGTCGAGAACTTAATGATAAGTGTATTTTAAGGAGGCAGGCACAGGACTCCCAAGCCACAAAAACACTGCCCAGAAAGTCTCCTTCAATCATAGAACAATTCTTGAAGATGGTAACACCACAGCTGCCAAGTTCAGGCCTTTCATTGGACCAAACAGGAAGAGACAGACATTGCTGGAAAAGATATATTCCAACAAAACAACAAAAAAGCCACCAATCACAATACCAGGACACACGTAACATTCTTCAAGGACCATCTGACATTACGACTATGCTGATCTCACGACAGCCTGCGACTAAAGGGAGCAGATCCTGTTTTCCCTTCCAGAACATTGATTGAGACAGCACTGGCAGTCCTAGCATCTGCTTAAGAAATTGTTCAGAGGCTGAAATAGTAGAAAAATAAGAGTTGCCAGAAAAAAATCCCAGTAGTTTTAAAACTGTTTTGAAACTACCTTCTGCCAGCTCAGCTCCCTAAACCAGTACACTAAAGGGACAAAGAAGCACCAGCACTGTTCCAAAGAGACAAAAAAGTGCACAGGTGAGCAACATCTTTATCTGCTGCAGTTTAACAGTAGACCAGTCCAGCTCCAACCTTTATATTTGAGTTACCAGCAAGGCTGGACATCATCACTGTCAGAAGGCCTGGAGAACTGCCACTGTTAACATTTTCTGCTAAGCAAAGTACAAAAAGTACTTTTCTACAAAGTACCAAAAGAAGGAGGATAGAGCAAGGATGTTAACTCAAGGCCTTGTAGAAAGCTTCTATATGAACATTAGATACTGTAGTCCTAAATAACAATTGCCCCTCTGCAAAGAGATGAACATAGCATAACAGAAACGCTTTGTGGAAGGCAAGTATTTTCACAGGTGATCCAAGCCATCCAATGGTTAAAGCTGGACTGAGATAGCAAGGAATGTCATATGACCCAACATCAGCAAATTCTGCAGTCTAAATAAACAAGAGCAAAACATCCTCCAGATTCATCTTGAGGTGTACTTTTAGAAGCAACTGCATCTCGTCGTTACCAACACAGGATGCTACCATGAACACACACACTCAGCAAGCACACACCTGTAGACAAAACCACTTGTACTCAAGATACTCAAGACAAACAAGCACATCCTTCTATGCAGTTACAAGGCACAAACAACAAGTGCTGAAAATTATTCTAGCTGGTGCTGCAGATGAAAGTTTACACTTCTTTACTAAAATTCACAAATTCTCTGCTTATATTAAAGAATAAAAGGCATAAATGAAGAAGGTGAACAACGTAATTCAGCAAATTAACATTATTTTACAACCCAAATTACAATTTCAAATCCTAAAGCTGAACTGTCTGATCCAGAAATGTTTGTATGCATACACCCTTCCACTAAACTCTTTAAGTAGCCTGAAATATAGTTAAAAGGTGATCTTATAGTCTTAAGAAAGAATGCTTTAACACATTGTCCCACCAATTACCTTTCCCCATTAGTGGCGACCTTAATCAATTAATTTATTTGCTTTTCAATAGTAAAAGAAGAGAAAACGCTCAAGAGGGCTTAGAGCTTGTGTCATGTCCTGCCCTGCATCCTCCCTTCGCTGCCCACCCCTAAGTGTCATGTAGCTCATTCCTTCATGAAACAGAGAATCAAAAAATACCTCTTGATGAAGCAGGACCGAAATTTCCATTAAAATAGCTAATCACTCCACAGCTCTTCTACAGCAGCTTTTACTACATCAACAGCTTTTTACTTAACTCCAGGACCTTCCTGTGAGCCACTAAACTGCATCTCTCTGAACACTTCACTTCTTTTTCTCCCATTTCAAAACGAGAAAAGTTGTACAAGCAATTCAGGCTTCATAATGAAGAAGTGCCTATCCATTCCAACTCAAAACACTCCAGACAAGCTCACTCTGTGCACAGGAATAGAATTTCATTTCACAATGAGGGATTAATGAAACATATCACTGAATTGCAAGACCAAGAAGCCTTTATTTCTAGGCAGGTTTCCACATTGTGAGAGAAAATTCTATTGAGACCACAGCACTTGAATAAAATGACATCCTCCGCAAGTATTATTAAACAATCAGCTCTACAGAACATCAGAAAGCAATCGAGCCTCAACCTGAAGAAACTGAGAACTTCTCCTTGAAATGACAGTACAATACTTTGGAAATAAGCCAAATTTACCACTGTGTGGGATGTTCTAGAATATGCCACCCACCTTTCACTAAAGCAGTCTCCATGAAGTTTGAATGAATACCACGTTACATCACCCACAGATGTTTAAGAGCAATCCAGAGTATCTTCTTAAGGATTAAATATATTATAAAAAGCAAGTCTAACCCAATATTATGATCACTGCTTAAAATATGTCTCAAGGCTGAACGTGCAGGCCAGATACCCGATTTAACTCAGTTGTTACCACTTCTGTGTCCCATAAATGTCACTTTTAGATAGCCAGTAGGTTCAAACTCAAAAAGAGAACAAAAAAAAAAGAACAGTAAAAAGCAGAGTAACTTGGTAATGATTGTTCTCTCCAATCTCCACTTTAGACCTACAGGAAGATACAAACTCCCCAAATGTGCTTACAGTCCTCAACTTCTAAAATAAATGAAACCTGAGGAACAAAAACAACATTTTTACAAGGTAAAGGATACCAGGCCCAGAAGAGCACAAGGCTAGAACATATTTAAAATAAAAGCAAACTGAAAAATGGAGTTTCAAGTCCAAAGAACTCAACTAAAGATTCTCCTACTTGCATCTGAAATTCTAGTACTGGAAGCTAAAACTTCGCAGCAATCAGACAGAAGCAATAACCAAACTCTGTTTAACCTCAAGGCCAAACAAATCATTCTGATGTACAACTTGAGGTATAGCTAGAAGAAAAAAAAAAGATTTTTAAAAAGATTTTTTTTTAAAAAAAAAAAAAGATTTTTAAAAAGGCTACATTTCAGGCTCTGTAATTAATGCCATCAATTTATTTCTTCAATGATTATCAAGGAAGTTGCTTCAAAACTCTTTTTCCATTCACTGGCAGCTCTTTTCAGGTCTGCTGTTAACTTCAACTGATAAGCACTGCTATTGCTACAAAGGTAAAACATTATTTTCTCATAAATGAATTTAGTTTAATCTTAACCAAAGTAAGATTTGTCAGCTGTATGTACTACACAAATTAAGTTAGACATGTTAAGTTTTACACAGAAAGACATATGGTAAATGTTTTGTAACCTGCACGAACTGCTTTGTTAATGAGCTTTGTTATATTGAGTTTCAGTTTTTCCTAGTTAACACTTCAAACAGGAAAATCCTGTCAACTAATGGAATGACTGGAGTCAGAATTAAGGAAACCTCAATTTAACCAGTCTTCTTATCTCACAGGTAATCAAACCATCTAAATGAGCTCTGGAGCAGTTCTTTTGCACCACCAGTATCATCAGCCAAAAAAAAAAAAAAAACCAACCCAAACCACATCACCACAGACCAGATGAAACTGGATTAGAGATGAAACATTGATTCTCCCTCCTACACCACAGAGACCAAGATGGAGCAAATACCACGATACGCTAAATCTATTTGATTTTTCTATTGACATACAGGAGAGAATAGAAATAAAAGCCTACTAACTCAATTTCTGTAAAATATGAGATTTATCACAATTTCACAATTCTTATTTGGCTTTGTGAAAGGGAAAATCCTTTCAAAGGTTGAACTCCAGACACACATTTGTTAGGATGAAGGGTTTTTTTCCCCCCTCTACAGTCTTCAGAGGTGTCCAAGTCAGAAAAAGTAGAACTAGAATGCTTAGTTCATTTCACAACTACAGAAATAACTTTATTCAGTAGTGAGATGTATCGAGCTATAGTCACTGCATCATCTTAAATGAGAGTAACTACTCACAAACACTCACTACTACCATTCCTTCAAACAGTGAAGAACAAATCCAAAACACCAACTCAAACACATCTGTTCCACAAGTCATTTAAGCCAGTACTGTCTTGTCATCAAGAATAGCCAAGATAACGTTACCCAAAGCACCTCATCCTATCACCACTATTTGTCATCTATTGTGGCTTTTAAGAGCGTGTGTTTTTAACGCGTAGAACTACTGAATCGTATTCTGTACTTGGCACTTGCTCAGTTCCACATCTTCAAGTAAATCTACCTCTGCAACATCTACTCTACTACACCTTCCCTCACCAGTGGGCAGTAGTATGCCAAGTAACTTCTTCAAACTACTAAATCCTTGCTTTCCTACTGCTTTGATCCCACAGCAAAACTTTAGAACAATTTCCAAATGCTGAAAGTAAGCACTTGTAGTCAAGAATGTAACAAGATTTGAGTAAGCTGAGATACTGGCATTAACAACAAAAAAATAATACCACAGAAGACAGTTTCAGAGTGTTCCCTTAGTTTCTCAAAAAGTTAAATTGTGTCTCAGCCTTAATTGAAGCTGTACCCTAGAAATCTGTTTCCAACAGCAGGATGTACGTGAAACCTTGCTTCCACTTTCAAAGAGTCATGCTTTACGTGTCAACCCTTCGTTGAAGGAGATGTGTGGAAAGTTAAGAAAAGTCCCAAAAACATGGAAGGTCCACACATTCATTTTCATCAAATCAAAACAAACCACAAAATTTATTTTCAGATTTCCAAATCCCTTGCAATGACAAAAGGCTGGGATTTGCCTTACCCTGCACTTACAATTAGAGCAATCTAGCTACAGATACACTTAAATGAATTCAAGACGACTTTATAGTATCTCACTTCCTAAATGCAATGACTGACCATGGATACTTAATGCCACACATCTGCCTAGTGTTTCTATTTTAAAATAATTATGACTGCTTACATTTTCAATAAAAAGAGAAGTTTACAGGTGCTACAACCTACCAGAAAAATGACAGCTTGCCAGTCGGGCTGCACACCCAGCCACAATAAGGCTGAAGGGACTCCTGTGCCAAGTACAAAGAATCACCACCTCTACCTCAAAGCCAGAAGCTAACCTCAGCAGCTGCCTAGAGTTAAGATCTCTTCAGCTAAGTTTGGCCTGTAAGTCAGTAAAACACTTACACTGTCACATTTCAAACCATCAGTCCCACCTTTTACCTTCCAATGACTTTTAGAGAATTTCAGGTGCTCACTACCCCACTGACACCATTATCACAAAAGGGAAAGATACAGCTTCATTATCCAGACAAGCACAGATGGTCTTACTATAGGACTAAACATTACTCCAATTGTATTTGAAGCTGGAAATTACTTACATGGGAACCAACAGTCTGAATCTCAGTTAATATACAAAGTTAGGAAGAAAAGACAGCAGTCCCTCCCTACCTTCACACTGGTTCCTTGGAAGAATCTTCCATCTTGTTTTTATCACATTTTCCAAGATTTGCAGTCCATAATACTGAAATTGGAGAAGAACAAAATGTGAGTACATTACTGTAGGACTAATTAACTTTCAGGACTCTCATTCAATCAGACATTCACACTTAATGTCTAAGACTTCATGATTATTAAACTAACAGTTTCAATAAATATATGTCTATTCACCCATTTACTGAGGTTTCATGCATTTTTTTCTGGTTTTATTCTTTGCTATACTAAGTCCTGCTGTTTGATTATGCTCACACCAGGAGGGGGAAAGGAAAAAGCAAAGCCCTCTGGCAGACAATTTTGGCTATCTGGAGAAGAGAAAGGAGCAGCCAGATATGAATTTGCATCATAAATGACTACTCGTACATTCAACTATTAACACCACCAGGCTCCTAAAATATTTAGCAGCTTGGATGGTCTCACACTTCCTATCGATCCTCTAAGAGCTGAAAAAAAAAAATCTTATCTTAGTATTACATGTGCTGACACTGGCATTTTCTAAATAAAGTATTTCCCAAACTTCACTGGTGTGTTACTTTAGGAACAGCAAGACAACCCACAGGTTTATTTAATTTCAATACCCACCCCAATATGGCAGCTATTTCTACTATTTAAAGATGAACTTTTGTGCTCAGTCAAACAATAATAAAAATGTGAATAAGCTCTTGAAAATCCTTTTACCTTTCAGGAATTCCTTCCTACGTTCTTACCCAAAACCATCACCCTTGCAAAGTAATCAGTAAGGCCAGTCCCTCTGCCCATTTGTCCCTACTGTCAACTCATAGTAACAGGGAGAGAAGCTGTGGTGACATGAGTGAAAAACTTAAACATGTAAAACCCCATCATATTGAATAGACAGAAGAGAAAAGGGGGCAAGGAGTTTTGCATTTACTTTAGGTGCAGTGGATTAGGAAGAAAAAAAAAATAATCACAAAAATGCCTGAAAGGTAAACTCAAGTTTTCACAGTTAAAAGTTTGGCTGAGAATAAGAGTTCCTCTTTAAAATGGTTAGTTGTCATACAAAGTAGGATCATTAACATTTCAACCAAAGGGATCATATGAATGTCAGTTTAATTTTAAAAAAAAAAAATAACACAATGTAGACTGTCCCAAACTACATTGTATTAGAATAACATTTTTGCTGTTCTCATCTTAACATAACCTACATCCCCCCTTCGCTTCTGTCTGACCCAAGTTTCCACAAGCTTTCTGTATTTGCAAAACATTGTCATCTTCCACACACAAAAAAAATCTGCATTAACAAAGCTGGCAGGGTATTTTTTTCTTTGTGATCAGCAGCAGAAGTTGGTCAGCTAGCTTTTAATCTATGTATTTACTTAACATAAAAACTAAATGAAATCAAGGGACTGTTCATTTAGGAAAACATATGAAAACATTCTTTAAGCAAAGTGCATCACTTCCCAGGAAGTGATTCCAGCCACTTCTATAGACTTGTAGACATCATCTGCAACTGACCCAGGCTCCCAACACCACAGTTTAAAAAGCTTCTGACAGTGTTTAAAGTACAAGCATTTGATATCAGACAGTGCTAACTTTTCTAAAGCAGATCTAAACTCTAATTACATTCCTAGATTCTACAGGCACTCATGTTAATTAGTCCTTTTGGATATGAGCTAACCAACATCAGTTTTGCTTCCAAACGGGTCTTTTTCCACCAGTCGACTTACTTGGCTTAAGACCAGAATGGCAAATCTGGTTTCATTGAACAGAACCACTAAATGACCAAACAAAACGTCAATGAAAATCCTGACAAACTAAAGACAGATCTTATCTGTATAGTTTTCCACCTCCACTTTCTACCTCTACTACCACCTCTGAGTCAAAGAGGAGGGCAGACACCTCCAGCAATTTGCCACATCTACCCCTCATTTTCTGCACAAATAGCTAATTCAGACTCATATACCTTAAACCATGAACAAGTGCATTGTTTGTAAACATGTGACTTCAATTCTGCCCTCTGCTAGCATCTTCCTCTTCAGTACTAGCAACATTCATTTCTACTAACACTCATACGAAACAAAATTGCAGCAGCATTAAAATCCTTCTATGGTCTTCACCTACACATCTCTTCCTGCCAAGCCATCGGCCCACCTGAACACTCTGGAAGGGGCTTTCCTGGGTTTTTATTTTGCTTTCAAGCTTAATTTGATGGTTCTAATTTTTACCATTTCCCTGATAACTATACACACCAAGCCCCCAAAAAAGTCACTGACATCAACTAGAAGTTTTGCCATTGGAACTACTAGAACTAGTACGTTTTAATCAACTATTGCAACAGTACAGGCAAACAGAAACTGTAAAATAGAAGTCTTTCAAAATTCATTTGCTCTAGGTTTGCTTATTTCTAACTAACATTCACTGCCCAGTTATGAAGATGAGGGACAAGTAACAGCAAAGTATTAAATGATCCCTATGGTAGAAATTTCTATGGTACCTTTATTATTACTTATTCTATCCACCGAATCCCTTTCCCTCCCACCTCCCAAGAAACAAAAACAATTGATGAACAGAATTCAGTTAAAGGGAATCAAAAGGGTAGACCTTGTGGAGGCCTGCCGTCAAAGCCTAGCTGTGTCAGTTGCACAGGAAGACACCCCTTTTCTTCCTATTACAAGCAATCAACATAATGGAACATTATGATTAATATCAGGTAGTGTTAACAGCTTAATTAAAGAAAAAATATGATTGCATAAAAGCCAAATGTCATAGTGCATAAATTTAGCACCAAATCATTTGCAATTTATGTAAATTGAAGAATTCTTTACCTGTTGCTTTCTTTCTGTTCCTCTAATCATCTCATTTTTCACAAGACAAATTTGAGTTTTTAAAAATACTGTTGATAAATCAACTTAAACATTAGTAATGTCTGTCAGTGTAAAAAGCAAAGTTTACCAGGCAAGCAAACAGGCAAACACTGTTACTTAAAGGTTAGCACTTTGAGGAAGTTCTTTAAACTGTTTTCCCCTAAACTTCAGAGAGCATTGAAACAAAAAAATTGAACTGTTTAATGAATACCATCTGATTTCAGAAACCATCCGAACACGACTATTTTCTGTTCGAACACAGAGTGTATCAAGCAGAAAACCATGCATGTCAGTTATTTGAGATAATAATCGTCCAACTTAAGACAGTAGAAACACATTTCAACCAACTTTTCGGTTCAAACTTCAGAAGTCTTAGGTAAAGCATTTAAAATTGTAGAAAAAATACTGAATGCTGCCCCTTTTAGTCTCTACCATCAAAACAGCAGTACAAAGCAAATGTGTTCTGCATATTAGTAAAGAGTAACCTCACACTATAAAGAGTTTTGGGTGTTTAACTTTCACTGATTGCTCAAAGTCTTGGCCTAAATAAGGTTTGTATTTTGTCTTTAACACGCCTAGGGACAAATTCTTTCCTCGGTTATGTGCACGTGACTCTCGTTGTGATCAAAACCAGACAAGCACTTATCCAAGGACAAAATGTGGCTCTAGGAGACTTTTCTTTACTCAGATATATACAGACACACACCAGTATTTGGAAATGGCCTTATGCTTGTACATGCCTTGTAAAAATAAAAGAGCTTGTATTTCCAATTCAGCTCTTTTTTTTTTTTTTTTTTTTTTAATTTAGAAAAAGAAATAAATTTGTCAATGTGAATGAAAAGAGGTTTAAATACTCTTGTTTAAAGCTGACTTTGGAAACAATAAAAATGTGGTTTGAATCAAGAAAGTCTATGGCTAAAAATGAGATACCTTCCTCAAAGTTTATGAATGGAAGAAAGAAGAAACCAAATAAATAAAAGGTAATTTGCTTACTTTGGTATTCATGTTCTGGGAGAATTCCAAAATAGTATCAACTCTTGTCCAAGCATCAGGATGTTCTTTTAAGTGAGTCAAGACTTCCTGTGCCATTCTTTGCTACAAGCAAGTTTGGTTAAAAAAAAAAGAGTATTAGTATTATATGGAGAAATTATATGTTGTCAGTGAAAACATAATACATAAAACATCTTTAAATCACTTGTCCAAGAGTTAGGCAAAACTCAGTCAGAAGCAACCAATCCTGAAGCTTCCTTCCATGTAACAGTTGAAGTTCATCAACAACCAAACTCTAAAGACATATTGATGCAAGACAGCCATTTATTTACTCCCACTCTTTCATATTGAATGATTCACCTAGACCAGCAGTTAACATGTGAGAACAGCACCCATCATACAGAAAACACACAAGCAAAGGAAGTTTTCTCCCCTTCAAGAAAGTCATCTAGATAAAAATGTATTCAAAGGTACCCAAACTTTATAGTTCTACTGGAAGTATTCATATAAAAATGACAGCTTTAAGGAGTACTATACCATGCTGCAAAGCTGTTGATGTTTTGAAGAACCACAAAGCAGAGCATTAGAGTTCTTACATCCCTATGTCTGAGGAATCTCTTGATTTATCAAATAAAAACCGATTCCAGGGAAGTAAGGAGCTGTTCATGCTAATAATAGTTTGTTCTTCCTTGAGACTGACATTACCAATTATTCTACCATGATTTCAGTAACTTGAAAAACCTCTTCTGAAGCCATTACACACAGAGCTCAAATAATTTTTGCTGTCCTTTTCAAAAGCCTGGATGGCCACAGGCATTATTTAGGGAGCCAAATGATGTTAGCTATTTCAAAAAATGCCATGTACTGACAAATCTTGCTGCAAGTTACATCATCTACAAACATCAAGCACTGTCTTACCAACAAGATGAACATTTTACATTACAATTAACGGAACTTATTTTTTCACTGCACCATACAGCCAATTCAATGGAATCACAAAGCATTTAAAGCTTTACTTTAGGATTAACTTTAACAGTTCAAATTTACTATGGCATAGTGGAGCAATTTCCAGTCTGATATTGACTTTGACTAGCAAGTATCTCCCTGTAGATTTGATATGGAGAAGCAGCGCATGAATACTCCTTCTAAGTCCAAAAGCAGTACAAGCATATTCTCACAGTGTATTGGAGTTTAAAAAAAAAACAATCAGGACTTTCAATGCAGTTTAGTGTAAGAGCCAAAGCAAAGCTGTGTTACTTCCAGGTTCAACATGGGTGTCATTTTATACTGGCCTCCTTAGTGCTTCTAATATTGGTGAGGAACCACAGGATCAAATATCAACACCACCAAAATACAGTTGCTCCACATCCTTCTCTCAAGCACCAAAAAGTTTACTGTCATACCCACTAATCCCTTTTCTGGTTATCAACTCCTGTAGTTTTGTAAAACTAGTATAACAGTAATGCTTAATCAAGATTGCAGTCTCCTTAATCTTGTGTTGCACTGGAGGGGAGCTGGGGGTCATTCGTTCTTTTCAAATTATATGAAAAAAAACACTAACAACAGAAATAAAAAGTAGAAGTCTAGGCCAGAAAAAAGCTTCTTTCTTGCCTAATATAGATCAGCAGATAAGAGCTTTGCAAGCACAGATAAGAACTGAGCAGGAGGAAACTGGTGAACTTGAAAGCAAGTTGAGCGTGGGCCATCCAGGCAGCTTTCTGAACTTTCTTTACCCTCAAATTACCATAATCTGTTCCAGACAAACCATTGCTAATCTCCCAATTTTAGTATTTAGTTTCTTCAACTTCTATTATTCCTGTCATCCCTTAAGATGAGATGTTAGGCTCCCCAGAGCAGCATTTTTTCCTGCAAGAATTTGAACTCTTTCAAGGAGGCAAGAGCTCACAGATTCAGTGAAACGTGTCTACCTTTGGAAACATACTAAAATAGCAAACCAAACTTTCATTCAAGTGACACACATTAGTACATGTATTTAAAATACATTTACATCATAATTGACATTCACCATTTCCCAACTTCTTAGGCTCCATTCAAATCAAACAATACAATAAGCACCAACTATTTTTCTAAGGCAGTGTAGTAAACAAATACATCACAAAATGAGCACTCAGAAGTCCATACTTTTATGGCAAAAGAACAGTTTGTCAATGAAGAAAAAAAGAAACTACAGCTAGTGCCGAGTATTTCAGAACCTGGACGTGCCACAGAGCCACTTTTATTTTAAAAAAAGATACACAGAAAATAAGTTGTTTATTATTTATGCTAACAGATACAAGAATTCATTCTGTGAATTAGAAAAGCATAACATACGTGGTCCTGTTTTAACTCACTTCTTATTGTTGTGCAAGAATACCTTAGTAAGACATGCCTGACAATGAAATTCAATTTGTTTAGCACAAGCAATTAAAATTCGCCAGAAGAGGAATTACACACACACACACTCTTGGAGCAATACTTGCTTTCAACATTTAAGCCTTATTTCCAAAGTAGTTCAAGAAATAATAAAAGCAGTATGAGATCCACTCTCAAGAAAATATATATGCAAATACACAAATGCACCCATTTCCCCAATTTAAACTTGAACTTCACAAGCTGCACTAGGTCCAAAGAAGAGCGCAAGAAGAACCTATGCAGACAAATGGTAGTGGGGAAAAAAACTCTAGACACAAGATAGGAGAAACCCTTCTCTACAATGTGTGTGACATGCTTTTTTTGAAGTACAAATACTATATTAACATCATTAAGATTGTTTTTTTCTTTTAAACACAATTCTACAGTATTAAATTTCCAGCTTTACAACCCTGCCTACAATAATAAAAAAAAGGTAACTCATTTGCCTCTGCAGGTGAACTGCAAGCAGAAGTGCCCTTACCAAACCGTACTTACTAATACCTTTCAACAACAGAAGACATGCTAGGAATAGGTACACACTAAACTAGCATTTTAATATTCATTACATGAAGCCTGCCTTTAAACCAGGGTACACAAATTACCAGTGATAGTCCAGTCACTAGCTGAGTAAATTCATTAGTATTACTGGTTTTTATTGAAGTGAATTAATTTTGCTAAACTGTTATAAGGTTAAACACAGTCAATAAACATAGCTTCTAACTTCACCTTACCTGTGCACCCTCTCCATGGTACAAGCAGTTCACCACATTGTCCAAGAGATTGATATCCAGTTTCTGGTTAAAATCCAGCAGCTGACGAGCTGCATGGTCTGCTAACATTGTCATAATTGCTGGCATAGATTACTGCAAAATAAAGAAAAATTCATCAATCAATAAGAAATTATTATTAGATGTAGTTGTAAAGCAAGTGCTCCGCCCTCCTCTCATTTGAATGAGACAAGCTATGTTAGCAATACTAGATAGCACTGACCTCAACACTCCTTCAACTACTGAGCAAGTAGCAGCACAAACTCTTAAATTCACACATCATTACCCTAAATCAATTCTTCTGGTCCTCAGCAGGTGCAACACCTAACAACAGTTGACTAGTCAATGGGCTGTATTGTCTGCAAGCTTAAGCTTATTTCAAAGCAAGCATCCACCCTTACCAGTCCCTAAAACACGTGTACATCATTAAGTTCCTAGGGCAGAAATACCCAGTATCATTACAACCAAAAGTCATACTAGCAACCTCAAGTGAATTTAGAGTTTCCAACCCCAGTACACGCATGTAGAAGATCTGTTCTAAAAGCTTTTAAGTAACTGGTTATGCAAGTGAAATGCCATCTATATGCACAGTAAGAAATTAGCCAGAGGGCAATTTTCAAATACTATGGGGAAAAAAAAAACCCCAACTTAGAAGTTAACTACATACAAAAACCACAAAAACTTGAAACTAAGGAAGTTGACTGAAGGCACTTTTGAGAGGGTGAAGCAAGGAGACTGTTAAATCAGCACTGCAAACTGAAATGAAATTCTACTGGAGGTTCTGGGTTCCACAAAATCAGTGGCACATGCATTAAACTTTTCGTCCGAGAGAGGCCTCAATGTTACACAAGTCAGGTGAGGTGTGACTGGGGGTGTGTATGTAAGATGCTTACCAACAAAAGACTGGCACAAGATACAGGCAATTGAGAAGAGCAAGAAAATAAGCCAGGAACCACAGAACTGTCAACAGTAAATTATGCTCTAACCTTCTCACACTGCCTCCCATGCTGGAAGCACCCCATCAAATTTATTGCCCTCTTCTCTCAGTCACTGGCAACTCTAACACACATTCCCTTCCAGCTCTTCTGCCATTCCCCTTCCTTTTCAGAATCCTCCACAAAGCTACAGTTTTAATATAAAACTGCTCACTCGAGAAATCACCACAAGTCTGGACAAATGCAAGATCACTCAAAAAAGTTACACTAGAGCTATCTGCATACTCAGATACAATCTGAAACTCTTCCACAAACTCCCTCCCATACGCACAGCCAACCCATTCTTTAGAGCAAGCTATAAGTTTGATCTGCTCTTACAGAATAACTCCATGTGTAAATAAGAACGTTTTATGCCTTACATACTTAAGTCATACTCATATGAGCAAGACAAACCTGTGCCTCAACACAAGTAATTACTAATTAAGTGAAAGTCCTAGAATAGCACACAGACAAGGAAAGTCTTTTGTTTAGAAACGCATATTCTCAAGTAGTGTCAAGCAATTTCATTTACTTCCACACAGAAAGTTAAAAACTTTTACAAAACCCTAACACTTGAACTGTATTTTGAAGTAATAAAACCCAACTTAATCAGTATTACTACACTGATGTAACCGTTTTGAGGGCTCCATCTAAACAGCCAACAACACATGACCGGGAAACGGGAAAGAAATAAACATCAAGTAGAAACCAAAATAAATTCAAATGCTCCACACATCCCTGCCACAATTACTCCTGAAGTTTTCAAAATCTGCAGAGTTAAATAAGGGAGCAAGAAAGGGAACAGCACAGAAGGCTAATTTCATTCTTTTAAATCATAAGGGCACTTGAATGACAAATTTCACCTCGCAGAGGGGCAGTAAGCAGCACTACTAGAAGGAAATTACACCGACTAATATGCTCTTCAGTTTAGCAGGGCTCCTACTCCCACCAGAAAACACACGCTTTCAGGCACGCCCCTTTTTGTTCACAACTGGCCTCCATGGCTGAACCGTGAGCCGGAAAGTGGTTTTTCAAACTACAAGAAACGTCGTAAATGCGTCGTTCCTCAGGTAGGGCCATTCATTTTGGATGTAAGCCTCTTTCGGTGGTTTTTAGGCAGCCCAATGAGAGGAGTCACGTGACCAAGAGAAGTTGTTAACCACGGGGAAGCAGAAAGGAAATGTTTTGAATAGGGCCCTTGCCACTCCCAGCATTATCTTCAAAACGACCTACCTACTCGCAAACTGAAACACAGAAATGGCGGCTTTGTGGTCAATACCAGCTGCAACCTACTGGATTTCCTACTACTAACCATGTACCCACGTGAAGCTTATGATCTTCAATTTACTGTATTCCTGTACTTCTCCTCCCACATCAAGCCTAAGCTCCGAAATAGGTTTAAACCTCAGGTCTAAGAATCACCACTAATCAATTCTTCCACACTGCCAAAAAAATACGGAAACAGAAACAAAGGAAAAGAAAGTTAAAAAAAAAACCCAAAAATCAGAACTACAAGATAGCAAGAATGTGACATCTACCGAAGGTCAAAAGAATTGCATTTACAGCACTGTTTACATAGTTATCCCAACTCTCTGTGACCGCGGACCTTTAAGTTTAACATCAACAGTTAGCTTATTGGGATATATCCGATCCATCGAGGCATTTAGTACACAGGAATAAACCACCCATACATTGTAAGAAATACTGAGTATTCACAATGAGCCCTAGGGAACCTTCAACCCATCTACTTAAAGCTCACTGAGGCCGCGATTAAAAACAAAATAAACCCACTATCCTAGGAGAGTCATTTTGCCCCATTCCCAAGCATGCAATTCCGCTCCTGAACGCCAAGAGATTTACCGCCCCACTACCAACGCATCAGTCGCATTACTTGTAAATTCCTCCAGCTGCACGACGCGAAAAAGGAGCAGCACAGCACAAGCGCATTCGCATTACACTTAACACGCCAGCGATCGCAACGAAGCGATGCCTTCCCTCACTACCGGCCACACGTGTGTGTGTGTGTGTGTGTCCGCGTACCACATCATTAAACCACCAACCGCTTCGCAAGCATCTCTCTGCCCGACACCTCGCAGCATTCATTTTCCGCACGGCCGCGCCCGACACGGAGCCTCCCCGAAATAACTCACACCCACCCAGCTCGGAGCCACGGCCGGGCAGGTTCCGTAACAGCCAAGCGCCCCGGGGGCCGGGGATGGGGGCCGGGGGGACACGCGGCGGCGGTGGCGGCGCCCCGGGCGNTCGTTACCGAGGGGCAGCTCTCCTGCGGTAGCTTCCCCCCGGCCCCTCTGCCGCCTTCCGCGCAGCGCCAGCATCCGCGCTAAGCTCCGCGCTCCGCTCAGCCTCTCGGCCGGGCCCAGGATGCTTTGCACACCCGACCCCGGATTTTAAACGCACCTCAGGCTCTCGGGGCTTCTCCTCGGAGCCCATCACCCCCTCTCCCCTTCCAAAGTGAAGACTTTTACGCCCTCCGCACACACAGGCGCACGCACGGCCGCATCCCTCCCATTCCCTCACCTCCACGGCCCGCAGCTTCTAACCGAGCGTTCCCCTCCTCCCTTCGCCCCCCCCACCGCGTTACCCACTGCAACAAGCGTGTGTGTCCCCCCCCAGCATTACTTACCTACGTGTTTCTTAGAGCCTCTTCCTTCAAAAAAAAAAAGTAGGTGTGGGGGGGGAAAAGCGAAGTTTCTAACCACACGCCAAGAGAAATGGAAAATAAACACCACCAAAAATACACACACGCGTTCAAAAAGATAAAAAAAAAAAAGGGGGGGGGAGGA
>WBNH01012185.1:0-10857 GCA_013401255.1 Urocolius indicus
CCTCACACAGGCCCTGCAGCCCCTGCTAACAGCACCCAGGCACTTGCACACAATGCAGCACCTCTTCTTTAAAAACTAGTTTCAGTAAAAGACTGTTAGATGTGCTCTGGAATTGTGTAATCAATTTGTCATAGAATTTACACAGAAGTGTTCTCACATGACAAAAGAGTAAGACAAAAGATATCTACCAGATATTAAAGGTACAGAGTTTCTAACACTTTTTCTTTCAGCTGAAGCATTTGCTAATATTAATGAAATAATTTAATTTATTGGGTTTATTTTTAATTGCTGTCAGGTAACTAATTATTTCTAGAGTACTTTACGTTACATTTTGTTTTCCATCACTTTCTTGCTTTTGGTAGGTTGTAGTTGTCAGAATACTTGTTAGATTTAAACAAACAACTTAAAGTCCTTTAAAAATTAACATTTCATACCAATTGTATGAATTTTTGCTTGAGAACCATTTTGATTAAGAAAGATATAACATAAAGTAGTAATATTTGAAAGTCAATAACATGCCTATAAAAACAATTTGTAACTATAGATAGAATAGGTTAACTGGAAAAAAAAAATTATAGGAAAATGATGTGAGGATTTCTTTATGTGTTCACATGCATAAGCTTAAAACCATTTGAATGTCTCAATTGTCTAGCAGAAAGCACCCATACTGGTATTAGACTCCCTTAGGGTAGAACTGAGGGATACCATGGCTAAAGCAGAAACATCAGTTTCAGACATTAGTTATTGGCATTAAATAAACAAGTGCAATGTATAAGGAATTGGGGAAGGGCTGTGGAGGGAAGCCTCTGAATGTGCTCTATATTGATTAGGTTGTACTGTTTTGAACCACTATTTCTATGCTTTATTCCTAAGCCTTTCTCCTACATTTCTCTAGACACTCCAGAAAAATGATATTGGGCATTGCTGGGGCTCCAAACAGCCAGTTTTCCTTTCCTACTGGAAGCTGAACAGCAGCTCCCAGCTATTTGCAATGTAGCAGGGAAAAATTGTTACTCTGTCACATCAAAGCTCTTTGTAGAGAAATGGGAAATGTAGAATAGTCTTTTTCTTAGTGTTTACAGATTGTCTAATTCCTAACAGTAGATCCAAATTCTTCAGTAGAAGGGATTGAGAATAATGCAGATGTAGGATTTTTTGTTTCAACTCTAACAAATGTATTTTTTTAGCTAGCTGACATGTGGTAAAATTTCAGTGTCTGTTTCTTCCTTTTTTTCCTCTGTTTTTCTGAGAAATTTTGGAGTAAAAAGCCTGTGCTACTAAGGGTACCTCTGTGCCTGGGAAACTCTAACACATGGCATGTAGACAGTTGATGGTTTGTTGTTGTTATCTTCTGTCTTGTTCCTATCTCTCCTCCCTAATTCCTTCCCTATTTGCAGCAAAGAGAAGATACAGAGTTATGTGACCTATAGGCTAAATGGAAAATTCTTCCTATGGTCTAGCATAGTAGATTTAGGATTTAAGCATACCTAAATACCATTTCCCAATGTTTTGCATCTTCTAATTTTTTTAATGTCATCGGTAATTGTTTATATAACTCAAAATACAGTTGCAGTTTTACCCAGTAAATGTTCTTATTGGATTTATTGCTGGTTCTCCACATTTTAAAAATTAGTTTCTAAAAATGTATTTATGTTTCTGACTACTTTGTCTTTCTCAGATGTGAGCCTTTAAAAAATACCTTTTTTTCATCAAAAGATACCTGCTTAGCACACTGAAATTGCTATCTAGAATCCATCTCGGTTCACTTCGTCAGAAGCATAATCACCATTTAACAAAACCTCTTAGTACAAATGCTGCAGTCAGATGGCCAGGAGGTTGCTACAGATATCTCTCTTAGACCTTCCAAATTTAATTTAACAAGCTGTCTGCTGCTGCTACACAGGAAGCATATATTACATTGCAGTCTTTCCAGGAAGGATTGCTTTTTCTGAGATGAAAGGTTACTCCAGATGGGAACCACAAGAGCTATGTGCTGTGTGAGGAGCCACTGAGAACTGGTTAAATGGGAATCACTGTGGGAGAAAAAGCCTTTAAAACAGTCTCAGCCTGTGAGCTGGCTGCTCTGCTCAGCGTAGTCAAAAGAAGGCTCTCCATTTCCCATACCAAACTGGGACCCTTTTCCAATGCTTCAGTCCTTTCTGTTCTTTTCCTGTTTGATCATTATCACTTCAGTTTGTCTACTTTTCCAAGATCCAGGTGACATAATTTTCTTTCTTTACCAGAGACAAATGAGTCACAGTCTGCTTAGCTCAGCAGTGTGAATCAACCCACAAATTGTAGAGTTTGAGTTCTGGTAGACTCTTGATAGCTCTGTGAAACGTTAAGTGCTTATTGATAAAAACATTCGCTTCACTTCAGCTGAAGTTTCTACATGGGAAATATATGTGTTACACTTCTATATAAATTCTACCAGTTTCAAAATACATTTTAAACACATATATTTTCTGTTAAAAATATAAACATATATATGGAATATATTAAATATTTTAAAAACCTTAATGTTCTCTTTGTCACATTATCACATGAATTTACAAATCATATTTTCAGAAAGCTTTCTCTTTTTAAATATTTGAATTGTATTTTTTACTATTTCGATTTTTTTGCTGACATAGCAAGTCATGAGGACTTACAATCTTGGCATGTTCATTCACTATTCACATGATAAAATCATATCCAGACATAAAATTACCTATGATAAATTTACAACATATACAGCTCTATTCATTTAAAGCTTAGCAGTTGTTCTCATTTCTTTTTCTTCAGCTCTAAATATCAGCTCATTAATGGCTGTCTGCTTCAGTTTGGCTTCTTCCAAACCTAATAACAACATCATACAAGTCTTTGCTTCCTTATCTTTCATTGGCTCCTTTTCATTGAATAACATTTCATTCCTTTTTGTTGAATAGTGCTTGTCAGTTGCTTACACAGTACAATAAGCACTAGGGAAAGTGCTAAATATTTTACTAAACTTTACACTTTTAATATTTTAATTGTTATCACAAAAATGAATATGACAAATTACAGTAAAAGTTGTCTTGTAAAATTATACTAAGTGAATATATTCAACTGGTCTCTATTAGTGTAAGTGAGGGATAATATTTTGTTTGCTTTAGTTGTTTATTTTACATGAGAAAAGTCTCAGTGCAATTGCAAGCCATTGACAGGACATGGAAGTGTGTGGATTCTCTGATATCCCAAATCTCAGTTACAACATTCAAAGTATGTGTGTTTTCCTTCATATCTATGAATGCTAGTGTGTGTTTCTTTCCAATGAGACAATCTTTCCGTAAAGGAAGTTATTCACCAGAATTTTTCATGTGAGGGTGACAAAGTATTTCTCCTAGGACAGATATTTAACACAAAGTAATGGAAAGGGAAATGTATTTGCAATTATAGTAAAATGCTATATTTGTAGTATAATTTCCAGGAGAAACATAGCATACTGTAATGCTGCATTTTTAATACAAATGGAAAGAAACAAATTCTAGGCATAACTTCTATTACCATAATGATTTAGCCATTTTGTTAACACATTGTAATTTCAGGTTCCATAAATACAATGTTGTAAATTAAATGTTATTCCTCTATACGCAGAATAATTTTTATAATGACCTGATAAATAACAAATCTAACATTGTTGTGTTGCTTTCTACTGCACAGTTTTTCATTGTACTAGACTAGTTATTTAGCTAAACTGTTTTGAAAGTGCCACTGAATTATTTGGATTTTTTTTTGACATACTATATGTATTAACCACAAATATCTGCCTTTCAAAAATTACTTTTTCACTTTTCCTTTGCTTCTTTGCTTTTTAAATGAATAGCAGACAGATAAGAAAGAAATAAACATTAAATTACATGTACAGCTCTACTCATTCTTTTACTAGTCTAAATTTTTAATATAGAAATGAAACATACTAACATTCTGAATATCAGATAGTCAAAAGTCTTCTCCTTATTCAATTTGGGCATCTGATTATTACATCAAACATTATTACATTAATCAGGATAAGGGTACAGAATTAAAATTATGAACACAGGATTGTTACTTTTGGAAGTGTAAAAATAGAACAGGGATTCATCTCTTTGTACATCATACTTTAGCTTGTCTGAAATTTATAGCCACAAACCATACCAAACAATGAAATATTAGAAATTGTGTCACAGCATTTATTTAAAAAAAGGGGGATAAGTACGACAAAAGGTGATGGAACCTGGAACTTCATTCCAGCAGGTGATCATAGTAAAATCCTAAATCAGATTTAGCACAAAGAGTAAGACCTGCAGTAAATTTTCCACTAAGTTTGGATCAAGCAAACCATGACAAAGATTACCTTTCATAGTTGTAAATGCATGGAAGCTTTCTGAACTGCTTCTATGAGCAATTCCAGAATGTCATCTCTCATGGAATATGTGCTATTTATTCAAGGGCACTCCTGCAGGAAAGGACTTTGATATAAATATAAACATTGATTTTAAATGTTTTGGGTTTTAAAAGTAAAGGAAAACAAAAAATAATTACATCATAGTTGTTTTAAATGTTGATTCAGCATTTTTAGATTGTGGTAGCAGACAGTGCTTTCAAATAATGAGCAGAGATAGGTAGTTGATCCTGAAAACAGCACAGTGGCATTATGATGATGATCTACAGTTCATTGAATCATCAGATTCATATTACTGAAGGTTTTGCCTTTGCAATAAACAAACCAAAAAAGGAAACTCAACTGAAATAATTCTATTTATTTTTTCCCTAAGAAGCCAGGAAAATAAAAAAAAAAAAATTAAAGATAGTATTATTTTAACTAGATGTGGAAATTTAAAAAATAATATATCACAGTATCATCTGTAGAAGTTATTTAATGGAACTCTTAGCTATGCTAATAAAAAATGTGAATTTCGGACAATTTGCTTGCCTGGCTTATGCTTATCACAAGCAGACTGTGTAACCCCATTACACATGTGCAGAGAGGAGCAATTAACCCCTGAATCTGTTGGAGGAAATGAAAAACTTAATCATAGTATTTATGTTGCATGGATTATTTTTATTATACATCTTATCTCAATTCTTTTACTGAAGATAATACAAAAGTTCTGAGATAGCATTTGACTTTGTGAGGCTGTACATTGAAACAATTAGTAAGCACCGCCCTTTTGAAAGTAACCATAAAAGTTTTGACAAAATCTGTCATCTTTTTTTCAGATGTAGGAGCCGATATTCTAGTATTCCAGATTTTTTCTAATGCTAGCAATTTTAAAGTCTTCACCATGTTCTTAAGAGTTAAAAGAACCTCTTGCACAGAATGCAAATATCCAATTCAAACTGTTTATTGAGAAAATTGTTCTGTGGCAAAATGCAAAGACTGATTGATTCAACTTCTTTCTTTCAGATTGATCTGTCCATAAGGACATCACCAAAAAGTATTAAATCTGTTTTATGTGAAAAGTACCATGCATATGCATTCTGTTCTGCATTCCCCCTCTTGTCTGAAATAGTTTGTTGTTAACAGAAAAAAATACTTTATCCTTATCCTTAGCACCCGGGAAACGGTCCAGTGTAAATTTAATCTCAGTGAATTATTAAAGGTGTTTTAGGATTTGTGAACTCGATAGTGGTGTTTTGTGAGTATTCACTACCACTGCAATTTAATATTACTACAGAAGTTGAGTTAAGAGACGAGTAGCCTGGGAACAGTAATTTACAATCGTGAAAGATAACAAATCCACACTATCCTGATGTCAGCAGCATTTTCTAAAACATACTTAAATAAGCTAATTAAACTTTGTAGAGCCTCTTGTAGCATTGTAATCTTCTACAAGCTTTAATCTAATGATCCACTGACATATTTTTTACTATAAAATAAAGTCTGAAATACTTGCTCTTACTTAAAATTGAAATATAGTTGTTTCCAGGAAAAAATATCTCTCAATCTCACTCAAGTAGGGCTACAATTGAGTTTTAGCATTAGTAGTGAGTTTTGTCATTACAAGAAGTTAGATGAAATGCTAACTTGCATTATGTTGATCTATAGTTAATTTAATAGAATCATAGGGATTGGAAGGGACATTTAGAGATCATCTAGTCCAACCTCCCTGCAGAAGCAGGTTCACCTAGATCAGGTCTCACAGGAACACGCCCAGGAGGGTCTTGAAGACCTCAAAGAGACTCCACAATGTCCCTGGGCAGCCTGTGCCAGGGCTCCTTCACTCTCACAGTGAAATAGTTTTTTCTTACATTTGAATGGAACTTTTAGTGTTCCANCAGGAGCTGACGTCTTGCATATTCATGGTAGTTTCCCTTAGTCTTGCTTACTGACAAAATATAGAAAGCTATTTCTCCTTGCATTATTTTGCCTACTGAGAATTTCTCAAGCTCTTATTAGAATTGGGAGTATTTTTTTCATGAACAATTTATTTTTTCAAACTCGGAAGTCTTCTATTTTGTTGTTGAGTTAGAAGAGTTCAACATCTAAAGAAATAAAGGAATACCCATGACACAGAAAAGGCAAAAAGAGCTAACAAAATGTATCTGTGTTTGACAGTGATGGTTATGCTGAATGACTGAAATCTAGCTGCTTTTATTTTGGCATGCCATATATCAGTTTTATTTTTTTGTCATTTTTGTAATATTTTGGAATATCTCACACTTCTCCCAATGCACAACTCTCCAAACTTTGCTGTTTTTCCTTTTTCTGAAGGCCTTTTGTGGTTATGTCAAAAACCATAAAATCCCAAAACATAACCAACACAAAACAACACCGAGTGGTGCAATGATGAGGAGTACAACCAGCTCTTTAAGACCATCTTCTCATCAGCCCTCCCCTCTTCCCAGGCTCAGAGCCCTGATCCCAGTGTCTTTATCTCGTCCCCTGCTGAATAGCTCAGGGGGGCAGGGAATGGGGGTTTCAGTCAGTCTGTTCCTGATAGCTTCTGCCCTTCTCCTCAGGGCAGGTGGGCTCTGCACCAGGCCTTCCTGCACCTCCGCAGGGTACCTCACACACACGGCAGCCTTACACAGGCCATTCTGATGTGCATTCATCCCAAAGGCTGCAGCTCCTCTCTGCCTCTCATGGGGGTCTGCTCTGTGGCCCACAGGCTCTCCAGCATGGCCTGCACCATTGCCGCCTCCTCACACAGTCTCTCACCCGTCCGGGCGCACTCACATGGAGCTGCTGGTGGCTCTCAGTCCTGCCATTGCCCTCCATGGGTTGCAGGGGCACAGTCTGCATCCTCACCACAGGTTGCAGAGGGGTCTGTGGTCTAGTGCTCCTCCTTCCTTCCTCCTTCTCTGACTGTTATCCATGTGGTCGCCTCTATTGTGTATCACTCTTACACCTCCTGCAAGCACTTCCAATTACCGCTTCTAAATATTGATGGCAGAGGCGCTAGATTGGCACAGCCGAGCTGGAGGTGGGTCTGAACCTAAGAGCCAGCGCAGAGTCTGAGAACTTTTTACCGAGTCTTCACCTGCAATCTCCTCCGTCTGTTACCAAGCAAAAGCTGCTCTTTGCTAAACCATGACAATCGGCTTACTTCTATCAGTGTTCACATACACAGAGGTTTTTGAGGTTTTGTTTCTTGTCTTCTTTCATCGCTTGTGTAGCTTTTGTTACTACATCTGCTACTATAAGTTTCTCGAAACATCTTGGTGATTTGTTTGTGGGTTTTTTTTTCAATTTTTAATCTATTCCCTACCCTCCAATCTGTTCACCCCACTTAAATTTAAAACTCCCCACAGCATGGCTCACAAGATCAAGCAGAGGCCATAGTTATATCCCTTTGCACACCTAGTTGCATTCCTTTATTCCAAGTAGAAAGAATTCCAATTTTTACCCTTTCCCACTTTTTCTCTTTATAATTTCTGGTGCAGAAGCAGTACCAGTTTCACTCCACAGAAGGTAGAAATTGGAATGTTGTTGTTTGTGGGGAAATCTTTTTCATGGAACAGGCAGGTTTCTCTTGGCCTGAGCTGAACCATAGCTAAATGTACTGCATTGCAGTGGTATGTGTCAAAACTGAATTCAGTATTTAAGGATAAAGAAAATAAAAATTATTACTTTTTGTGTGTGAGTGTGAAAACAACTATTTTTCTTCTCTCTATGCTAGTGTGTGGTGGTTTTCACAGGTGAAGGAAAAATTTCCCAGAGAAGGAATAAATGAAAAGAAAAATTGAAAAGTTCATTATAATATTACACCCAATATGTAGAGTAAGTACTTTAACAAGCTAATTAACTTTAATGGACTGTCCCACTCTTCCCTTGTCTCCTTTATTGACATACCTATTGAAGTTTGCTATAAACTTAGTGCTCTATTTGCATAGCTGCAAGTAATTTGAGGTTGCTGTTGTTGGGAAGTCTACAATCTGAACCTGTTTTAATTGCTAGGAATTATAATGAATGTTCATGGTGGCATGCAGTAGAAAAGGATACATAATTCATAGATTTATTTTTTTTCCCTGATGAGAAGAAGTAATGAAATATGTGAAATTACACTGATGAAAGTTAGTTATTTGTTCAATAAGAGGAATGGACAATGAGAGGCAATAAACTATCTAGGTTAAAATTTCAGCAGTAAGAAAAAATGACAGTAACAAATAAAATAATACACTTTCACTTGCTGCTGGGACTTTTAAAACAGTCTATAGCTGTTACATTATCAAAATTTATTAACATTTCATAGGAGCTAGGAATCTTACTTTCGATCTCTTTCTGTAACTGTGATCTGACTAACCTGATCTCCTTCTATGATGAGGTGACACACTAAGTAGATGAGCAAAAGGCTGTGCATTGTGGACTTTACTAAAGCCTTTGACACCATTTCTCACAGCATTCTTGTCTTGGGTTTGGCAGGGATAGGATTAACTTTCCACAGACAGTGTGAGAGAATGTGTCCAGGCCATTTGATACCACAGTGAGTCATACTCACAATGATTTTACAGAATTTCGATCGTAAGTGAACAAATAGCACAGAAAATTCTTGAGAATGCAACCTGGTTCTGAGTGGAGGATAAGTCTACACAAAAGATCTATCATATCTTGATTATTAAAAAAAATTCTGAAATAATTTATCTTGCATCAAGAAGTAACTATCCTATGTGCTTGCAATAAAGAAAGAGCTCTTATATTGTACTAAATATCATCGATATCATAGAATCATAGAATGGTAGGGGTTGGAAGGGACCTTTAGAGATAATCTAGTGCAACTCCCCTGCAGAAGCAGATTAACCTAGATCAGGTCACCTAGCAACATGTCCAGGCAGGTCTTGAAGACCTCCAAGGAGACTCCACAACCCCTCTGGGCAGCCTGTGCCAGGGCACCCTCACAGTGAAATAGTTTTTTCTTATATTTAAGTGGAACTTTTTATGTTCCAGCTCCATCTCATTACACCTTGTCCTGTTGCTAGCTACTATAGAAAAAAGGGATGCCCCTCCTGACACCCACCATTTAGATATTTGTAAATGTTAATAAGATCTCCCCTCAGTCTCCTCTTCTCTAGACTAAACAGCCTCAGTTCCTGCAAAACTCTTTTTATTACTATATATCTGACTTCTACAGTATAAATATAATTTTTATAGTTCTATATTTTCTCTTTTAATTATTTGGGACTTGTTTCTGTATTTGGAAAGTAAGTTTACTGAGCGTAGTATGTCAAATGTTGTCAATAAACCTCGTAAGGCAGTATGGGGAGCTTCAAAATACTTGAAAAATTGATAGAACTATAAAGTACTCATCAGGTTGGCAATTAAAAATAGAAGTCTTGCTATCTAGCTAAGCTATTTGGTGTGCTAGCTTTAAAGGTTTGACCTCTTAGCCACAGTAAAAATACCTGTGTCAGTGTTCATTGTTGCTAATGCTTTTTTTTTCTTGCCAGAAGACATCTGACTGTTAGAAAGAGATATGCAAAACTTTGCTTTCACTGAGAACCCTAAAATCCACTAAAAGAGCTTGAGACCAGGCTTGATACAGGCAGTAGTGCTTATCAAAGTCCATGCTTACTTGGCGCAGATCAAGACTGATTGACTAAATGAACAGAAGTACATTTGGTTAAACTAAAGAAAGAAAAAAAGCATTTACTACTGGAAAAAAACCTGCAGAGGCAACTTACTTCCTGGTGGAAGTTGTGTTGCTGTATAGTGTTACTGAAACAAGGATCTAGTTCACAATAGTTATATTGTTTAGCTTTAAGGAAACTGAGTAAATTCCATGAAAAAATTTCAAATGAGACATTCACTTGGCTTCCAGAATATGCATTTTTATAAACAGCTATTGTATAATTGCACTCTGATAACATCACAAATATTTTTAAATTGGCATTAGCAATAGACCACCAAATATTAACATTAATTATGTCTAGAATTGGAGTGCCTATGGCATCTCTTTGGAAGACATCTCCTATGAAGTGTGTGTGTTTGGGGGATGGGGGTCCACTTATTTTTTTTCCTTTTGCAGATAAAACAGACATAAAAGTTAGAAGGGATTTGTCTACAAAACCAGAATGCATCTGTTGGCTGATACTCTATGAGGCTATGTATTAACAGGCTGTGTGCAACTGAGTTTGTTTTGAGGGAGCTTTTTTGTTTTGGTATTACTATGTATTATTTGAGTAAATACTTGCATTACTGATTATTTTGGGTTCTTTGGCATTTGGGAGAGATTTTTCCTGCTGAACCAACAGATACTTTTCTTGCTTAACAAGCTACCAAACAGTGAATCCAGACAGAGCCTGTGCAAATCTTATTATTGTTATCTTTATGTAATAATAATATTTTAAAGTAAAGTATAGCAGCTTCATAAAACATAAAAGTTGTAAATCAGTTTGGGAAAGTTTTGGTTTTTATTT
>WBNH01012185.1:11062-93565 GCA_013401255.1 Urocolius indicus
TCTTGTGTTTTGTTTTGGTTTTTTTTTCCTCTTTTTCTTCCATTCCTTTTCACTATTATTTTTTTTTAAATTATTGTTTTTATTGTAATTATTTCATTATATTTATTAAACTGTTCTAATCTCAACCTACAAGTTTTACTTTTTTTTCTCTGATTCTGCTCCCTGTCTCACTGAGGTGAGGAGCAGTGAGTGAGCAACTGCATGGTGCNCAGACATAAAAGTTAGAAGGGATTTGTCTACAAAACCAGAATGCATCTGTTGGCTGATACTCTATGAGGCTATGTATTAACAGGCTGTGTGCAACTGAGTTTGTTTTGAGGGAGCTTTTTTGTTTTGGTATTACTATGTATTATTTGAGTAAATACTTGCATTACTGATTATTTTGGGTTCTTTGACATTTGGGAGAGATTTTTCCTGCTGAACCAACAGATACTTTTCTTGCTTAACAAGCTACCAAACAGTGAATCCAGACAGAGCCTGTGCAAATCTTATTATTGTTATCTTTATGTAATAATAATATTTTAAAGTAAAGTATAGCAGCTTCATAAAACATAAAAGTTGTAAATCAGTTTGGGAAAGTTTTGGTTTTTATTTCAGTTCTTCATTGTTTGCCTGAAATTTTCTCCAAATAAGATGCAGTCACCATTTTATGTCAAACTGTCATAGGCACTCTCTGTCACATTACACTGCTGGTTCAGCACAGAAATTGTATTTCATTACATTGTAATTTCACAGAAGGGAGACAAATTTCATGGTACTAGGGTACCAAAATGCCAGTTCCTATTAGGGCTAGTGGTTGTGTGGTACTTCTTGTTTAAAGTTATTTTCTGGCAATTATCAAGTAGTATTTGTGGAGGAACACCAAGTTTTTCTGTTTGCTTGTAACCGGAGACTTATATTGCTGTATAAAGGAAAATGGGGGTGAAAAAAAAAAGGTTAGAAATGCATTACTAGAAAGTCATGTTGTTCCCCTCTACCTTAATTATTCAGGGAAAACTTTTTGGGTCAGGTGGAAATAAAGTAACTAAAAATAGCCTAAACAAAAAGTCGCAGGCCTTTACTTCATGATTGTCCTCATTTCAGCTGGGATAGAGTTATTTTTCTCCCTAGTAGCTGGTAAAGTACACTGTTTTGGATTTAATGTGAGAATAATTTTGATAACAAGGTGATGTTTTAGTTGCTGCTGAGTAGTGAAGGACTTGTCAGTTTCCCATGTTTTGCTGGCAAACAGATTAACAAGAAGCTGGGAGTTAGCACAGCCAGGGGAACTGACCTAAACTAGCTATAGCAATATTCCATAACACAAAATGTTGTTCCCAGTATAGAAACTAGAGTGAGCTGGGGAAGGACAGATTGCTTCTTGGGCATCAGTCAGTGATGATGGGCGTTGAGCAGTTGCATTGTGCATCACTTATCTTTTCTTGTGTTTTGTTTTGGTTTTTTTTTCCTCTTTTTCTTCCATTCCTTTTCACTATTATTTTTTTTTAAATTATTGTTTTTATTGTAATTATTTCATTATATTTATTAAACTGTTCTAATCTCAACCTACAAGTTTTACTTTTTTTTCTCTGATTCTGCTCCCTGTCTCACTGAGGTGAGGAGCAGTGAGTGAGCAACTGCATGGTGCTTAGTCTCTGGCTGGGGTTAAACCATGAATATGATACAAATGTAAGTATAAAACAATATTGTCAAGGAAAAGATGTTAATGTAGATAAGTCAATTTGCTTGGCAAGATATACTAATGATATAAATGTTTGCCTTAGCTCTATATCAAGATGTTTTACAATTGGCAGGGAAAGCTTGAAACTTAAACGTTAATCCCAAGTATCAACAAACCCCAGCAAGGCTAATTTTACTGCCCAAGAGTTTTGATGAAACACATACCATCACCAAAGTGAGTAAATACAGTGTTATTTGTCTAACTTGGTGCTTAATATCCTTAGCAAAAAAAAGTGATAGAGCTGTACAGAGCTTCCATCCCATGGGAACCCTGTTTTTAAAGATACAAACAATACAGGTTGGACATGTATTTAGGGTTACATCTACATGGTGGGTTGGTTTGCTTGCTTGCTTGTTTTTTCAGTGTTACCACATGAAGATACCTAGAGGACTGTTTACTTGTTTTAATATTATCATTGTTTGGCTGCAGTCATGCCAGCCTTTCATCCAAGTATTATAGTTGCTGATCACATTCTAATTTTCAAATTTAATTACTCAAATTCTGGAACTATGTCCAGATCCACTAAGATTATACAAAATAATATGACTTTCAAAGATGCTAAGAGTCAACATCTCAGTAAACACATCATGTAATACAATGAACAGATAGAACATTAAAACATAATACACAAAAAATGTCTATTTTCATTGTTCTCAGATGGAAACATTTTATAGTCCTATGCATGAAAAAGCTCCCAATGCCAGACAGAGCTAATAATACAAGTTCACTACATGTGGACTTCGTACAGACTTCATTGGGAATTAATAGAGATCAAGGATTTTAAGAACTGAATCCGACTGAGTAGCCCATCTGTCAAACCTGTCTCCCCAGTTTAGAGATAAAGATGTGGTATGGGTCGTTGTCAAATGCTTTGCACAAGGCCAGGTACATGACACCTTCCCCTTATCCACCCAGGCCACCAAATTAGTCAGGCAGGATTTGCCCTTAGTGAAACCATGTTGACTGTCACCAGTTCCATAAATCTAAGGTGATAGTTTAAAAAGTAGGTATGTTTTGTGAAACCAAAATGTAGTTTGACAAAGTTTTTAAGAGAAAATGTACTTTTCAGAAAAGATATTAAACTGTGTACAGTCATATCCTTGAAAGACCTGCAATTCTATCAACACCTCATGCCTTGGCAGTTGGCAGCTGAGAACCGATGAGTTCCGTTCTTTTATCAGATATTGTTTAACTCTACTATGAGATAACAGAATTTCATTGATTTATGGTCTGAGAGATCCATAATAGAGAAACGTAAAAGAAGACAGAGAAACAATCATGATATTTTTCTTATTTTTTTGTTATTGAACATCAGATAGATTGATCCTAAACTCATTCACCATAGTCACTGCTCCAAGACACAGTCGAGAAGAGCTTTTAAAAATATTCTTACATTCATTCTGTAGAGACTGTTTCCAAGTGTCCCCATGTGTGGACTGAGCTTTTTAAAACACGGAAAATGGTGGGAGTTTTTTCTTAGTTGTTTAAGACAATGTGACTTCTGCAATTGAAAACGTAAGAGAAAAAAAATTAAGTACTCCTTCCAATGATTTTTTAATTAGTTTTTTTTTTCCCCGACTTCTGTTTTCCATTAGCTATAACAAAACCAAATGAAACACCTGAAATCTTTCATTAAAGAAAAATGAAAAACTCATCCAATATAAAATACAGAATACAAAACAGTTACTAAAGTAATGACATTTCATTAGTTACACTGAATGACAAAACATTTTTCAATTCATTATATTTGTGTATTCATGTTAGCTTATTTTGAAAATCTTACAGTAGCAACTACAAATGAAAAGACATTATAGAGTATTAGAAAATAGTCATTTTCAGCAAAGAAGTATACTTGGTATCTGATGTACTTAACAAATCCCATTCTCCTGCAATAGACTTTTTAAAAATCATTTAAATGAGTTTTTCAAATAGTTATACCTGAAAATACGAAACAGTACACCTGCATGTTTTTTTTTTTTGTTTAACCTTAGCTATTGTGACTAAAAGTAAACAATTCTGGGAGATTGGCATGTACATGAAAAGTGACAACTGCACCGACAAATAAGAAATATTTCATAATAAGATTCATGATTACTAAACATTGATTTGTACATTCTCTTTTTGGAATGTATGTTATTAGACCTTAATCCTATGAGTAAGAACTCATAATAACTGAAAGTTATAGAAAAAAGTAAAAATAAAACTGGCAACTACTTTGTAGATGAACAATTTATAAATTTTATTGAAGAAATCAAAATTTGTCCTATGTGGAACACTAGAGAATTTGTTAAGTAATGTATACACAGAAAAAAATGTATAGTTTCCAGAGGTAAAATGCCCATCTGGGTAATGGCAGTAAAAGTACTATATATGCAGTACTACTAAACAGCATATTATGTGTGCCTAAGATCTATATTTTATCTTTGCAGCTATTAATAATTACACTGAACTAGGGATGAATTTTTAACGTAGAATTTTATATCCGTAATGCTCAATTACTGTATATTGATAAAAACCAAAAAAAAGCCAATAATTTAGTTTTGTATTTCAATTGTGCACTTGTTTAAAAATTTCATTTCCCTTCAGGACAGCTGTCATATTAACTTTAGGACCCTACCCTAATCTGTGCTGACTCTGGATGGAAGAATTCCTTGAAAGCTATGGAAGAGTGGCATGTAGTACTCAGGGCCTGGGTGGTTGAATATCACTCTATTGAACAATAAAATCTAATTGATTACTGTGTCCTAGAACTTAATGTTCCAGTTTTGCTGGACAATGAAAGCCATATATCAGAAAAAAAACCCTAGACTTATAAGGATTTATTGTTCTTTTATTCATCAGTTTGAAAATAGTAATAATCTTCCAGAGGAAAAATACCCTATGCCATGGAAAAATGTCCCTTTGATGTTTGTCAAATATCAAAACAATGATGAAGAAAAACTTTTGTTAACACTTTTGATTCTATAAACCAAGACATTCTTAACAAAGTCCCAAACACCAGTTAAAAAACATAAAAATCTTGTCTTTGGCTTTAACCTTCAGTCAAACACAACATATATGCAAATGTTAATATATAGTATAAGGTACAACCAAATATGCAAAAGAGGCTTGAGACTTTTCTATGTGAAATTAGAGAGAAGAGGCAAAGAGCATTGTCTTCAGGGAACAGAGTTCTGACTTATGTCATGTCCCATGAACTGGATTATAATAGCATTTATATGCCTTAGATGAGGCTCAGGTGTCTATATTTACTGATCTGGTCATCCTGATTCTCACATTTCTAAGGTGGGATTCATCCCAAACTAATGCAGAAGACTAAAATACCTCAGATGATATGCACTCCCAAAATACCTATTCCTCTCTGTTAACTATACAGGGAGCCTACCCCAGGTCCACTACTGCACTGCCAACAGCTGAAATAAAATAAGATGAAGCCCATCTTTCATTTCACCAGGTTAAAGTTCTTCTGAGCATGCATATAAATTGCTCAGACAAAATCAGAAACTTAAACTATATCTTGGGTAGGTGTAATTTGAATGTTTTTTTGAAAAAATGTATCAAATTTCTGCTTAAATTTCTATTTTAAGCTCTTTGACTATGGCTTTATCACTTAAAACTTCGTTTGTTGAGTGAAAAATAGGTACAATATGAAATAATTTAATATTAAATTATAATCACAGAATCTTAAGGGTTGGAAGAGACCCTGAAAGATCATCTAGTCCAACCCCCCTGCCAGAGCAGGACCACCTAGAGTAGATCTCACAGGAACGCATCCAGGTGGGTTTTGAATGTCTCCAGAGAAGGAGACTCCACAACCCATCTGGGCAGCCTGTGCCGGTGCTCCCTCAGCCTCATAGTGAAGAGATTCTTCCTTGTGTTTCCTTTGGGAATGTCTTATATTCTAAGTATCATCATGTTTTGATGTAACAGTTAATGACTGCCATGCGAAGGGAATGAAGTGACAAACATTTTACCAGACTTTACTATTCTATAATATCTTCATCAAATTTTCAAAATTCATTATTGCAGACAAAGTAGTTTTCATAAGTTTCATTTTGTATGAGACATATATCCAAAATTTTTACTGGGGGATGTTTATTTATAACACAACGAAGTTAGTAATGAGCTTAATGAATGTAATAACTTCACAGTGGTTCCATATAACATTATTATGGAACAGAATCTTTAATATTTGGTTACTTTATTTTGAAGAGGAACTTTCACAGCATGCTCTAATGTATTAAGGTATAAACCTTATACTCTCAATATGTATAGAAGAAGCAAAACCAAACATAGATAAGATGGGAATAAGGCCCAAGAAAAACTATGACTCCTACATGGAGTCATAGAATGATTCTATATAGGAAAACTGAGCAAATAAAAACATAGAATACTTGAACTGCTCAATTTAAAAGATTGGAACCATTGAAATTGTCAGTCTTTTGTTAAATCTTTATTCTTGGGCTTACTCCCTTCCTATCTATGTTTGGTTTTCCTTCTTCCATGCTTTTTGTACTTTTTGCCTTTTTATACCATTTTGAGTTTCTTAGTCCCAGACTGAAAAAAATACTTCAACCTAAAATTCTGGGGCAAATTCCATGTCGCCCCTCAGGACTTAAGGTATTTGTGTATTTTTTCCTGTACAAAAGCCTTCTGGGGTATTCTGAGTCATCCATTTTCCTGACTCACCTGAAGCCAGCTCTGTGAGTCTCATTTATTTTCCCAGGGACATACACTGTTTTCTTGAACAATTCTCAGGAGAGTATCTAGGGATGCTTAACAAGCTGAAACTTGCTAAGATGCTCCTGTGTCTTTAAAGTATTAGGGTGAAAAAAGAGCTCACCCCAAAACTTATCAATTACTTTGAATTCATTCTTATCTTAAGCAATATTAAAGTAATATGCAAATGAAAACATTTATTGACAGTATTCAGAATAAGCAACCATTTGTACATAGGAACAAGTGAGGAAGGGAGAGAAAGTAAGAAAATGAGAAACATCTCACCCTCTCCTTCTCCCTCCCTCTTCCTCTTCCCACTTCTCAACTC
Source organism: Urocolius indicus (assembly GCA_013401255.1). Taxonomy (NCBI): domain Eukaryota; kingdom Metazoa; phylum Chordata; class Aves; order Coliiformes; family Coliidae; genus Urocolius; species Urocolius indicus. The sequence continues at coordinate 17,830 of WBNH01012185.1, forward strand.
TTTCTTGAGATTGTTAGCTCTTATATGTAGTCTCTTGTTTCAAATTCCACATGAAGAAGAGATAATTTAAACTTTTTCTGTCCAACTGTTACATTTTCTTATCTAGGAGATGGTCTGACCTGTCTTACCAATTGTGATAAGTATTGTTTTGCTTCATTGATAATGCAGATAGTCTTGTTAGACCCACTGTCTCCTCTTGCATTTTGTTGAGTTGTGCCCTAACATATTTAGCTGTGAATTCTTCCTTCCCCAAGTGGTGGCCAGCTCCAGCTCCAGCTCCATGAGATGCAGTGAGTCTCCATTTGACTTTCCTGTGTTCCTCTTGCTGAATTTGGGCCAGTTCTGACTCTTTTCTCTCTTTTCCATAAGCAGCTTGATTAACTAAAATGGCACAGATTCTGAGCTGTAGGGGAAAAAAAACCTGCCCATTTAATGAATTAAATGAGATCCCAGAAGTTCCAGCAAGAGTAGAAGTTGATATACGTGAGGAGGGACGATACGGAAGCAAAGAATTAGGGAAGGAGTAGTAAATGCAAGAGGAGGAAGAACAGAAAAGAACATCTCACTTGTGTTTGTTTTGCCTGGAACCATAATTGGCAGCGAGCCCTCCCTGCCCTTGTCTGGATCCACAACATCCTTGGTTATCTTTTCTTCCTCTGGTCTCTTTGGGGCCTCTGCTGTCCTAAGGAGAGTGGAGGTGGATGGGGGGCATAGACCAAGAGACTGTTGTCGTGATGCATTGGTGGCTGGGCAAAACCAAAACAATGTATTTGCTACAACCATTATACTTTACTCTTTTGTAAAATACTTCCTGTTATTTTGTTACTGTCATGTGATGGTCCTTGAAAGTTCTTTTGACATGTATCTGCATGGGTGCACATATAAGTATTTCATCTGAGAGGATGAAATACTTATAACTGGAAGTTATCTCAAAGCTGAAAATTATGGCAGTTTTCTCTCTTCAGCTCCTAACTGAGAGACTTGTTACAAAAATTTAGCAGGTGTTTTATGATATTTAAAAAAAAAAACAAATCCAAACCCCTAACTTATTTATTTCTTGAAATACTCTCTTAGTGTCATAGTCATATCATCATTATCTTTTTGGTATAATGGGGAGATTTGAGAATATTTAGCTGTATCTTGTGGAGTTCACATAGATCTGAAAATATTTTTGTGTATCATATGGTCTAGGAGATAGCTGTTCATTAGAAATGTAACTAATAAATGATCTGCTTTGAATGTGGTTTTATAATGATGTTGACTTACTCTTTTATTAATGTACAATTTGATTCAAATAACAATTTAATCTTTCATCCAGAAGTTTGGTAAACTTTGAAAATCCAGAGCTCTGGATCTGCGAGAATATACTACATGTATATTTCATTTAAAGAAAGCAAACCAATCTCCAAAGCAGTATTTCTAGGAGATAAGTTTGTGTACTTGGACAAATGACTTACCACTTCAGCGATACAAACTGCAGCTAATATATATATATATATATATATATATAAAAAATTTACATTTACCATAGTATCAATAGCTAAAAGATACCAGCAAATTATATAATTTTTTATATTCCACATAAGGTTGTTGTTTTTTTCTTTCCTTTTTAATTAAATCACTATTGTTTCTACAAGTACACTTAAATTCTAAGTAGCTTTGGAAAAAAAAAAAAAANTGGATCCACAACATCCTTGGTTATCTTTTCTTCCTCTGGTCTCTTTGGGGCCTCTGCTGTCCTAAGGAGAGTGGAGGTGGATGGGGGGCATAGACCAAGAGACTGTTGTCGTGATGCATTGGTGGCTGGGCAAAACCAAAACAATGTATTTGCTACAACCATTATACTTTACTCTTTTGTAAAATACTTCCTGTTATTTTGTTACTGTCATGTGATGGTCCTTGAAAGTTCTTTTGACATGTATCTGCATGGGTGCACATATAAGTATTTCATCTGAGAGGATGAAATACTTATAACTGGAAGTTATCTCAAAGCTGAAAATTATGGCAGTTTTCTCTCTTCAGCTCCTAACTGAGAGACTTGTTACAAAAATTTAGCAGGTGTTTTATGATATTTAAAAAAAAAAACAAATCCAAACCCCTAACTTATTTATTTCTTGAAATACTCTCTTAGTGTCATAGTCATATCATCATTATCTTTTTGGTATAATGGGGAGATTTGAGAATATTTAGCTGTATCTTGTGGAGTTCACATAGATCTGAAAATATTTTTGTGTATCATATGGTCTAGGAGATAGCTGTTCATTAGAAATGTAACTAATAAATGATCTGCTTTGAATGTGGTTTTATAATGATGTTGACTTACTCTTTTATTAATGTACAATTTGATTCAAATAACAATTTAATCTTTCATCCAGAAGTTTGGTAAACTTTGAAAATCCAGAGCTCTGGATCTGCGAGAATATACTACATGTATATTTCATTTAAAGAAAGCAAACCAATCTCCAAAGCAGTATTTCTAGGAGATAAGTTTGTGTACTTGGACAAATGACTTACCACTTCAGCGATACAAACTGCAGCTAATATATATATATATATATATATAAAAAATTTACATTTACCATAGTATCAATAGCTAAATGATACCAGCAAATTATATAATTTTTTATATTCCACATAAGGTTGTTGTTTTTTTCTTTCCTTTTTAATTAAATCACTATTGTTTCTACAAGTACACTTAAATTCTAAGTAGCTTTGGAAAAAAAAAAAAAAGTCTGTTAAGAATTTCTATATTTCAGGGTGTCAGCCTTATTCCATTACAGAAAGAAAAAGGATTTAGCCATGATTCTAAATAGATTTCTCCAGCATCAGTATTTCTTAACATGATGGGTTACTTAGTAATCTAGGCTATTTAATAAAACTCTGAAATTGCATAGTGCAGTAAAAAAGGCATCTATGTCACTACATTGATTCATTTCAGAGACATAATCCAATTTCAATTTTAGGGTTTTTTTTTAGCACTGATATATACTATGTTCACTCTAATATAGGCACACTTAACCTCTCAGAAGTTATCTTAACCGAGAATTTCTGATATTCATTGGTTTGAGGTTTGTTTCAAATAATCAACATTTTTGGAAAGGAGGAACTTCATTTCTTGTAGTTATTGAGAAAGTAGAAAAACCCAAACTTGGAGTATGATCATTCAAAAAGGAATGACCATTCAAAAAAAAAAAAAAAAAAGATAAACTAAGACATGAGTTTATACAATTATCAGGTAGCTACTTGGGCATGTTCATATTAACAAATAGTGTGGTGCAATGATAGACCATGGTACAATCCAATGTGGTCCAAGGGCCTGTTGCCTATATTAGAAAAAAATTTAATCTACATCTTTTCTTCACAATATGCATAATTTGTGCAAGTTGGTTAGTCTTCAGCTGTGTTTCTCTTTTTAATTAAATATGGGTAGCAGTTAATATATACAGAACCAATTCTAGCAGGATAGGTTTATACCAATAATTTACAACCCAAGTTTAACATTAACTTGTGCCCGAAATGCTTATTTACCCATTTTTAACACCTGAGATTTAGGTTTGTGTGAAGTAACTGGCACAGCAGCATCATGTGATGAAATTTGGTCATAATTCAATATGCTTACATTTTGCTGAATGATTTGATACACTCATGCATACATACACTGCACGCATACACGTGCACTTGCAAAATTGCTTTTCTTCATTAATTCATGGAAGATTAAGTTGAAGGTACAAGTTTTGACTAGAAAATGGATAGCAGTAATGAGAAAAATCACATTTTTCCCAAGGCAGTAGTTGCTTAACTAGTGACAAATTGGGATTAGATGACAGAGAATCACTGCTGCCAAATACATTGCAAACAGTTCAACAATATATTTTGACTATTTTTAATTTTATTTTTCTCTTCAAAGTAGTGTTCACATTAATTGTTCCACCAATTATATTAGATTCTTTTTGCTTTTTCAGGTTAACTGGTATGAATCTCCCTTCTCCTGTTATCAGCAGTAAGAACTGGTTAAGACTCCATTTTACATCTGACAGCAACCACCGACGAAAAGGATTTAATGCTCAGTTCCAAGGTAGGATATGAAACTTGTGTTTAAATGTTGTCCTCGTTTAGGCCCACCTAGGAACAAAAAACCTTTGTAACTCCGTAAGGACAGTGTGGGCTCAATTGCCACTTATGAACCCAAGCAAAATAGACAAGACGACTCAACTTGGGAAAGAAAACAGAAAAATAATAATCCACTAACAACCAAAAATATAAAATTCCAAACCATGACAAACAGAAAACAACACAGATTAGTACAATGGTGGAGACCCCAATGAGGCCTTTCAGACCACCTTCCCTCCACTCTTCCCAGGCTCAGAGCCCTGATCCCATTGTCTTTATCTCCTTCCCTACTGAACAGCTCAGAAGGGCACAGAATGAGGGTTTCAGTCAGTCCATCCCGCTGGCTCCTGCTGTTTGTCTCTCCTCACCGATCCTGCCCTGCTCCAGCACAGGGTCCCACACAGACTGGGCAGCCCTACGCGGGCTGCTCCGATGTGTGTTCATCCCGAAGGCGGCGGCTCCTTTCTGCCTCTTGTGTGGGTCTGCTCTGCGGTCTGCAGGCTTTCCAGCATGGCCTGCGCCATGGCTGCCTTCTCACACGGTCTCCTGCCCATCCAGGCTCACTCACTTGGAGCTGCTGGTGGTTCCCAGCCCTACCATTTGCTTCTGTGGGTTGCAGGGGGATAGCCTGAGTTCTCTCTGTGAGTTGCAGGGAGGATTCCAGTCTGGCACTCCTCCTTCCTTCCACCTTCTGTGACTGTGGGGTCCAGTTGGTCACCTCCATCCTGTACTACCCCTCTACCTCCTCTTCTGGCTGCAGATTTCCCTTCTTAAGCAGTGATTGCAGAGACACCAGATTGTCCCGGACAGGCTGGAGGTGGGTCCAACTGCAGAGCCAGGGGATGTTTTGAGAACAGCTTACTGGGACCAGCGTTGCATCTCCCTCTCCCTGTTATTGAGAAAAAAAAGCAGCTCCACACAAATCCATGACAAATATTTATCAGAAACATAGTAAAGAGCTAAATACTACTATTGCTCTTACACTGAGTAGCTGCTATAGTTGTGTGATCAAGTATCTCTAGGGATTTACTTTTGGAAAAAGTATCTGTGTTTCATATTGCAGTTTGCTCCAAGCATATATTTGCTAGCTCACTTTGTCTATAATAAATTGCTTTGCATTCAGTCTGATCTTTGCTTTAAAAGCATGCCTGGAATGCAACTTGCAGAAAGTCAATTCCACACAAAGGCATGCCCCTATCTAAACATTGTCTTCCTTCATTACTCAAAATCTCTTATCCAGGGGCCACATTCATTGTTTGGAAATTTAACTCATCCCAAGCATAGCACAAATCATATTTCAGGCTCCTGCATAGATGTATGTATACAACTTTAAAAGATGACAAGAGTTTTGTGGTCAATTGCTGTTTATGTTCACCTAGATACTAATTAAAGTGGAATTTTTTAGAATAGAATCTTTATTGATTTTTATACTTCATAAGTCATTACTCAAGATCAAAGACATTGTTCTTCTGTTGAAAATAGAATTGCTTCTGAAGCTATCTCTGCTTTTAAATTCTGTGCTTACATAAGCTGTTTCAACCATTTTATCCCACATGCCAAGTGCCCACCAAGTCACTTTATCACTCCCATTTCCTCAGCTGGACAAAGGAGAGAAAATATTACAAAAGACTTTTGGATCAAGTTAAGTACAAGGAGAGCACTCAGCAATTACCATCATGGGCAAAACAGACTCAACTCTGGGAAATTAATTTATTACCAATCAAATTAGAGTGAGGTATTGAGAAACAGAAAGAAATCTTCAAACACTTTCCCCCCACCCCTCCCTTTTTCCCAGGCTCAACCTTACTCTTGATTTTCTCTACATCCTCCCTGCTGTGGCACAGGGCGAGGGAGATTGGAGATTATGGTCAGTTCATCACACGTTTTTGTTGCTCCTTCCTCCTCATACTCTTTCTCTACTTTAGTATGGGATCCCTCCCACAGGAGACAGTACTCCAGGTACATGAGTGCTTCTCATAGATCACAATTCTTCATGAACTGCTTCAGTGAGCATCCTTTCCATAGGGTGCAGTCCTTCATGAGTGGACCACTCCAGCTGGGGTCCCCCATGAGTTCACAAGTCCTGATAGCAAACCCACTCAAGCCTAGACTCTTCTCTCCATGGGATCACAGGTCCTGTCAGGAGCCTGCTCTAGTGTGGGCTTCCTGTAGGTTCACAGCCTCCTTCGGGCAGATTCAGTTGCTCCAGTGTGAGGTCTCCCCTGGGCTGCAGGTGGATATCTGCTCTGCTGTTAACTTCCATGGGCTGCAGGGAGACAGCCTGCCTCACCATGGTTTTACCATAGGCTTATCCTTCCCTCTTTCTCACTGACCTTTGTGTCTGCAGAGATGTTTCTCTCACATATTCTCACTCCCCTCTCCTGACTGCAATTGCTGTTGCTCAGTAACTTCTTCCTCTTCTTAAATACATTATCCCTGAGGTACTACCACTGTCATTGATGGGCTCGGCCTTGGCCAGCAGCAGATCTGTCTTGGAGTTGGCTGCCATTCACGCAGTCAGACCTGGGGGAAGCTTCTAGAAGCTTCTCACAGCAGCCACTTCTGTAGCCTCCTGCTACCAAACCCTTGTCATGCGAACTCAATATACATTTAAAAAAATATTTTTAAAATAATTCTGTGTGCTTTGATCTCACACATTTCTGGCCCTGGCATTATCAGACAGACACTGGCCATATTGAATACAGGGGAAGCTTCTACAGTTCTTTTTTTTAAGGAGCCCCCCCCTGTAGCCCCCCACTACCAAAACCTGGCCACACAAAACCACTATATTCATAGAGGAGTTACTGAATGTATCCTTTCCCATGCAGATAGCTTTTGCTTTTGGCCCTGCTTAGTCTGCATCATTTAGTCAAATGCAAAAAAAAAAAAAAAGCCTAGTTTATGTGTGCCTCAGACATCTTATTTCATTACTATAAAGGTTTCTTTTGAACTTTTTGTATTTTGAAAATGTTTTCATAAATAAAAATTTAATTATTTCTATGGTAGAAAGAACAAATAATGACGGATTATAAACTCAATGAACTTCAGTTATAAACTGATAAAGGCTAGAACTATGCAGGTTTAACTCAATTTTAAATGTCTGAAAGACAGATTAAAGCAGATTAAATTGACATTTTTTGCTATTCTACTTTGGCCTGTCTTTACAAGTGAGAGATTTAATCTTGAGACTCTTAGTTTTGCTTCCAAAAAGAACCAGTTGTTGATGTAATTTAAAATGAAATAGCAGCTATTGTTACTCTTTTAAAACTTCAAATTCTGCTGTAGTTTGAAAGAAGTCGCTTGGCTTCTACAGAGTGAAAATTGCTTCATTTATTGAAGTTCATCAGATTTACTTTAAAACAATCCTAAATATTATTTAATAATAATAGTAACATACAGACAACACCTTATTCATTTTTTATGTTTGTCATGCTCAAAAAAAACCCAACCAAAAAACTCCATCCACTCCATATTAAGAGAAAAAAAAAAGGAAACTGAAGAACTTCTGAAAGAAGAAGCACACACTGTTGAACACAAAGTTACTGAACCCAACAGGCCTGTGCAATCAGATGCAGCTAGAACTGTAATATGGTGCTATATTCCCAGCAGGCGCACACACACAGAACATATGTATACACCATACATGTATGATACTCTGTTCATGTCTGGCCACACAGATTAACACTGACAGACACACTCAATATTCATATGAATACAGACAGCACCAATAGCTTTATCCTGTTTCTCCTCTCTGGCTCTTGTCTCGGGTTAATGCAAAATAAATGCATACTTGCTTCCCCCAACAGCTGGGCTGAGACAGTCTTCCCAATAGCTGTCCCTGGATCGCAGTCTCTCTAAATACTGGCACTGGGACATATGAGCCCCCAAAGCTGCAGCCCCACTCCAGTTGCTGGTACACAGACCTGCCTGTGAGCACACCCAGACACGCACACAGGGAAGTGTGTCTCAGTTGATCTCTAAGCCCCATGCTCTTCCCGGTTGGCTGGGACCTTCTGACCCCTCCAGTAGCCTTCAGATGACTTACCTCCTGAGACACACACATGCTTAATCTCCTTAGCTCCCAGAGTACTTCATGTACTCAGCCAGACTGGATCTTTGGCAGTGCTCACATGCTCACTTGCACACCCACATTCACCTGAGATACTGCACCATGGACATACAAGTCTCCAGCTCGTGGTCTGACTCCAGCTGCTGCACTCAACCTCCGTACACATACCTGCAAAGAGAATAGAGCCCCTTGACCAGGAAATGCATTAGAAATAGAGACAGGACAGACTGTGGCAGTCAGTCACTGAGTATGGGCACACAAGTGTATTGATCAGCCCCAGTTTACATGCAACCAACCCCTTTAATTTCTTTATTCCTATATTGTCACATCTATACCTCAACAAAACCTGAATTAATCTCTTTCCCTGATGTTGGTTCCGCCCCTATATACTCCCTAGTCAGCCTTGTGCAATCCTGAAATGCTCTTCCATTTTACTCCATAATGAGACCTGTACCCCTGGACAAGGACCCATCTCAGTCTGTGAGGTGACCAGAAAGCAACTCATCCTGGGTGTCTCCCAACCCCTGAGACAGCCCTGAGGAGGACAGGTTAAAGGTTGCAACTCTACACTGGGTACCAGAAATTCTGCTGCTTCCCCAGGACCCTCTTGGTTTTTTCTGAGTTTTTAGAGATGGACCTGTGTAGGCTGATGGCACTCATGATGGTCCTGGGAGGAGCCAGGGCAAGGTGGTGTTTTTCTCTACCATCATCTCCCTGCACTCCTTTTTGTGTGCACAGGTGATGCTTTGGTGCCGAACACAACACGTCTAGCTAATGATAACACATCTAGCAACATCACTGACTTTTCAAAAGAAAGTCAATAGGGAAGACAGCATAGTACACCTCTTTGAGCAATAATAGGAAGACACTTTTTTTCATTTTTCTAATAAGAGTTCAGATTATCAGACTTTTTCTAAAGTCGTCATACAGATACTTCTATTTTTCTTTTCACCTCATTTAAAACTTACAGGATATCTATTATCATGCTATCATAGCTATATTATTACTATAACTAAGCCTTTTCCAATCAGCCAAAACCAATACTAGCAAACAGCCAATTTAATTTTCTTTTATTTGCATTTTGAACAGGTAAACAATTATTATAACTTATTTCATTAAAATATTGGGACTATCAATTTGATGTAAAATTGTGCATAGTTCATTTATTTGTTCAGCAAAGTTTTCAAATTTAGAACTTTCTAACTTGCATTTTTTTTTCAGTATTTATGTGCCAGTTTTTAATATCATAGAATCACAGAATCATAGAATGGTAGGGGTTGGAAGGGACTTTTATAAATTATTTAGTCCAACCTCTCTGCAGAAGCAGGTCAACCTAGATCAGGTCGCACAGAAATGTGTACAGGCAGGTCTTGAAGACCTTCAAGGAAGGAGATTCCACACCCTCCCTGGGCAGCCTGTGCCAGGGCTCCCTCACCCTCACAGGGAAATAGTTTTTCCTTATGTTTAAATGGAACTTTTAGTGTTCCAGCTTTTGTCCTTTATCCTTTGTCCTGTTACTAGATACCATTGAAAAAAGGGATGTCCCAACCAAGAAAACTACCTTGCTAACATAAAAAATTTAAGCAATGTATTAGAATTATGCTCATGAATGCATTAAATACATATACTTTAAAAATAATTGCCAGGCTGAACATATAAATAAAACAATGTAGTATAAAAGGAGTACCTAACTGGTGGACATTTGGATTTCTCCTTCAATGATATTTATTGTCCCATCTTCCACAGACCAGAGCTTCAAGAAAACTTAAAATTTAAAATTTTTTAAATGAATGGGTATAGTGAAGGGGTTTTTACTTCCCCCCCCCCCCTTATTGCTTTTTGGTTTTTGATCTTTTGATATTGATTTCATCAACAAAAATAGTTACGCCTCAATTTCTCAGTGAACCTGAGGAATTTTTTAGTACTTTTACAGTTTCTAGAGAGAAAGAGGCCTTGTTTAAAAGGCTCTGAAAACGACCAGAACAAAATACAGTGTAATGACATGCATTGCCTTGTCTTTTTCATGTCTACCATATCAGAAGTGTCACTCTTATGGAAGATTGCACACTCAGTACATATCACTGGACTCAATTCTTGTTCTGCCTTGTTTCATGATGGCATTACCATAGGACAAAACTGTTACATTAATTCTGTTGTGAACTCTTTGTTTCATCCCTCTGCCCTCACCTACACAGATATACAAAGACTCTGCATCTCTTCAGTGGGAGTTGCACAGTATATGATTTGTCTTATGCCAGCGCTTCATAAATGTATAAATTCCCCAGAGGTGTAGTAACATTATCAGACTCATTATGAGATGAAAATCCAACACTTCCCATCAGCAAAGATTATCAATGTAGACAGAATGACTTAAAAGGTGTGATAATGAATCATTGCTTTTGCATATTTATGACACATATACTATGCTTTTTTTAGCTTCTGCTTATTTCCAGAACAAGAGAAGAAGATTGTTGTAATATTTGTTTGTTTTATTTATATTGAGAAAACCACAATTCTTTCTTCTATACTAAAACTAATCTGCTTACTTTAAATATTTATTTCAAAATTCCTAGAAAGACAATAGAATAAGAAAATATCCAAAGGAAACCTTGATTAATGCATGTGTTTCACTTTTACAGTAAGAATCAGATCCCTGTTTTACAGTGTTTCAAATTAAGTATGCTATTTTTGGCAAGTTATCACAGAGGTTCAAACAGATATTAGGTGTTTTGATCCTTATGTACCAGAAGTTATCTATCATCTGCCATGTTTGACTTTTTTGAATAATTCATGGTTTAACAAACAGATAATCTTGAAGTCAAACAATTAATATGATAGAGGCTGATGAAATAAATGTGTGCTAATGGAAAAATATGAGTGAAATAATGTAAAATCAACTGCTAGTTAAAGTAGTTCTTTCAATACATTTTTGTAATTCAGTGAGTCTGCATTTAAGTGCATGTATATCCTTCCAACACATTCTTTAAAATCTTAGAAATAGTGTTTGAAATAAGTGGAATGAATTTGTGGCATTTCCTTGATGCATGATACTTTTAGTCAGGGATTTCGTTTTTATTTTCATTTATAGTAAAGTCAGAAAAGAAAATTAGTAAAAGCAAATGATTAAAAAAAACAAAAACAGAAGAAATTTACTTTCTGTCTCTTAAGTGATGCTGAATATAGTTTACCGTTAAATAGTATTGAGATAATAATATGTATTTTCAAACATTTTATTATGAATGAAGTAACATAGTCTTGATATAAAAACATCAACAGGTAGATAATCCACTCTTTTTCTTTAACATTTTTTCTGTGGTTACCACAATCACTATTAAATATGTAGTCCTATCTTCTCAGTTCTATTGGTCTTTCATCTTTGTGTTCAGTGGTGGTGTTAGCTTCTCCCTCAACAGAGTAAAAAGCCTTTTGTTAACCTTATCATTCCTTTTGAAGCACCAAGTCTCTATCACCAACTCTCTATCTCCTAGACAAACTGAGGAGATGGAATGCTTTACATCTGTCATTGAAATGTCAAGCTAACTAGTACTGTATCTACTGCTAAAACTACATTTAACTTTTTTTTTTCCCATTGTGTTTATTTTTTACTTACTAAAAAATCATGAACATTTATTAAATTAGTTAGCTAAGTCATATTAAATTATACAATGTACCTTATGGGTATAAATATTTTTACTTAACTGTATTAGAATGCCTGTCATGACTGCTGTAGGTAGACTGTTCTTGTTCATTTCTTTTTTCCTCCCTTTCACATTTTGTTTCTTCCTCACATTGATACTGTAATTGCAGATTCCCCCCCATCCTGTATCAGAAAGTCATTTATGTTGACTTTTATTTTTACTTCTTTAGATTTCAATATGAGCTAATTAAACTATTTTCCCAGAACTTTTGTTTAGCATAATTGATTTACATTTCAAGGACACCTACTCAGCTATGTGGTAAAATTCATACAAGTCTACAATGGGATAAACTCTTGGAGAACGTTTATTTATGAAATAGTAAGGAATAAGTCTTTGTTCTATTAAAAAGTAAAATGCTTTTGACCTAAGCTTCATATGCAAATGCTGATTGTGATTTTTTGGAAACTAAACTAAACTATCCTTTTCCAGTTTGATTTCAGTCTTTCTCAAAACTTTAATCCCTTCATGTATCTTACATTGGCATCTGGAAATATAAAATATGCAACACTGTTAATCACTGATCTGTATTTTCTTATTTCTAAATTTAGGCTGTTTGATCAAAAAGGAGAATTTTGATCCAATAAAAAAACTATAATAATGAAATCATTATTTGACGTCTTATCTTCCTATGCTTTGAACATATATTTAGCCTCTCTGAAAAAAGCTTTCATTTTTTTTGTGTATACTTTTGTCTCTATACTAAAATTATAAGAATATAGACTATTATTAGCTTAATAATAATCTATATTATGAAATAAGGAAAGAGCAGGAGAAAACATTCAAGCTTTCCTAGAGAATGTGGCACGTGTAAGAACTAGCTGCTTAAAATAGCTGCTCTTGTAAGGTCTCTTTAAATTCATAATCAAAGTAATTTGACATATATTTTGAGCTCAGCACATCCTTAAGATAAAACTATCTCCATTCCTTCTATCTTTAGAACCTTGAAGCTTTTTCTTTTTTAATATTTGAGATTAGAAATAATCTTTGGATTTATTGTTAAAGCTGCCATCTCATAACAGCAGAGAGATTGGCCCTTTTGTCTGTTTTGGTGTCACTAAATATTTCTTTTTCTCAAAATTTAAAGCAAAGCACAAAAGTTGCCTTAGACTGATGAGAAGAAAGTATATGTATCTGCAAGAGCTACACTTATCAAGAGTACAGAAGAATTGGAGCCTAGGATAAAGTTCTGTCCTCAAGACTCTTAGTTCAAAGTTTAGGTAGAATTTCTCAATGCCAACAGTGAGGCATTTGGCGGAGACCCAGATTACATATAGGTTTTTCTTAACACAAAGACATTATATTAAAAAGTCTTACTACTAAGCCACCATGTAGGGGCATATTGTTATGAATCTTTGATCTTTGGTCATTTTCAGAAGAAGCGAGAAAGAGCTCATTAAAGGTTAAAGCTTTTAGTTCATTCTCATTGAGTTGCTACAGGTAATACTTCTTTCCTGAGTTGCTAGTAGAGTTTCTCTGTGTTGCTAAAAAGGCTCAAACATAGCTGCTTCATAAGTCAGCACTAAGCAAATGCCCATCTAGTGACAATCATTCATTCTTTAGCTCTTTTTTGGCATGGTGCTGTCCTCCCTAGAGCTGTTCAAATTCTGCATTTCTAGTTGAAAAGAAGTATATCATATTGGTATGAATTTTTAAATACGTCACTGTTTTCCCATAAATTACCTACAAAATAAAAGATTAAATTTAAATTACTTGTTGAAATACTTTCAAAGCAAGGAACATTCCCCCAGAGCAGGGAACAATCTCTCAGACCAAGGAACATTCCCCCAGACTTAGTAGCTACTCTTTGTCAAGAGTCACATTATGATCACTAAGTGCCATGTCTTAGTCCTTGTTTGAAGGCACAGCTTTTCCAAGGCTACATAGCTTCTAAGATAGTTGTTTTCTATGCTATTCTGATATAACGAAACTGATACATCTTCCTATATGAACTTCATGTTTCACAATGCAAAAATATGCTTTTGAAAAATGTTGAACTGTAGGCTTCACTAATCTTTAAACCAGCTAGTAGCACCACAGAAGGAACAGCAGAATATGGGCCTAAGAATTTAAAATAAGAGTACATGCACAAGTGTTGGTGACAGGCAAATTAATGTAGAATGATGGAAATATGCAGATTCCAAGGAAATACATATAAACTACATGGAATCAGAAAAACCATTACACTTGTTATTTTATATTTACCATAGACTGAAAGCATTCACATGATCAGTTTGTGCATGGGAGGAAGTTAGATATTTCAAATAGTGGACTGTCAGTATTACCACACTTGCAGTTTCTTCATTATCTACCATGCAAGAGAAGAGCCTGTGCAGTGTGATGGATAGCAGTCAAATGATCAATCTAGAAGCTGTTTTAGAAATGTTTTCGATCCACACTGTAGATTTCATTTCTCTACAAAACCTGAAAAGATTGTCAAACACTGTTTTCAGAATAGGATTTGCTGTTCACCATGGCCCTGAGTGTCACTATGGAGATGTCAATAGAGAACAACCATAAGGCAACTTTTGACATTTTACTTGAAAGACTATAGTTGTAGTGGCATTCAGCTGAGGAACTCAGTGAATCTCATTTTATGATTTATTTTTTGGAGACAATGTGTACATACTCCTCTTCCTCCTCAGTGTGTTAGTGATAGTGTATAGTCAGAGTACGAACTGTGTTGACACTGTTTTCAAGAACTGTGAAGGAATTCTGCAGGCATTGAAGACCTGATGCCTGCTGAACTTGTTCTGTTATATCATATATTGACAGCACAAAGGAACTAAGGCAATCCATCAGGGCAAAGGACCAGCTAGGTGACATGCAGAATGTTAATGGAAAACAAATGGCTGTGGTTCTTTTTAAACTTGCAGATCCTGTGTCAGGTTATACACCTAGAATGAGAAAGATTTGAGTAAAAATCTCTTGTGACACCAATTTATCTTGGGGCTGTATCATTTGTTCACGGGTACTGCATGCAGAGATTTCCAGCACAGGGAGCAGGTGGAAGGTCTGATAATGACAGACGGTACTGTCTGGATTGATAGAACAGGGAAGCCAACTGATCATGAACCTTCAGCTTTTACATGTTGTCATGTAGTAGAAACATACACGCCTGCTGTGAAGCTCTCTGGAGTTATAATACCAATTAGTAGGCAAGATTTTGAAAGCTGTTAGTGGAGAAATATAAACAGGAGAGGATTAGGTTATTCCAGTGAGGGTTTTGTTTTGTTTTGGTTTATGGAAAATTGTGATGTTTCTGCAAAAGTCAAGAAGTAGGTAGCTGGGAAGCAAATCTTTAAAGGATCCTCATAGGTTATTGAGTCTGGGGCCTTGCTTTATAAACAATTTCTTACAGAATTCCCTTCATAAACTAAAGTGAATGGTAAGAATGAGAACGATTGGTTTTTACTTACTTTCACAAACACTAAACTTTTAGAAAGAATTTATGATACAACATGCCATAGTGTAGCAGAGGAAAACCTAGAGATAACTAAAGACCTATTTACTGGTCTCACATAATTTTGAGTGATAAAAATGTTTGCTCTATGAGCACAGGCCAGAGAGAATACTGATGTGGAATTGTAGATCATTTCTTCCAGGGACAAAAAAATGACAGTAGTCTCATAATTATGCCTTGGTAGGAGAACTCAGAAAGACTGAGGCAGTAGGGCAAAGCAAACAGGGCACTTGATTGGATCTGAATTAAGAAAATTATTTCAAACGAGAAGTACTCAACTTGAAGAAAATCAGAGCAATGACACTATAGCAAAAGGAAATTGATGAATTCTTCACTATACTGGGATAAATTTTCTAATTCCCTTCAGGAATAAGCCTATGAATGCTATTGCAAATATATTGAACTTACTGAACTCTGCAAAATGTGTAAAGCTAAGAGTCAATCTTTGTAATAGATATTTCTCTTCCACTCTCTTAACTTAAAAAATATTGATTTTCCCTTTTTTTCCTGCACTGTAGTAAAACCAGAGAACAGTTCAAGGACATTCCTTATATTGATACTGGGCAGGGTGGACAGGAAAGGCCCTGCTTGTGATCACCAGGTTCTGGGCAATGTGCTGTTTCTCTTCACCTTCAAATATCCGTACTTGGGAAAAATCTGCAGTGAAAGGTAGCCAAGAGCTGAACTCAGCAGAGCAGCAGATTGAAGAAGTATCAGCAGATGATGTCAGAATATGTTAGCTTTGAATGGTAGCCAGTATTTGAATCCTTGCAGGTTATTTCATGCAGGAATCAAAACTAGCAAGATACACATGTATTTGGGTAATTGGGGAAAACAAACAAAAAAAAAGACATACATGAGGAGCATTACAAAGAATGTGCTAGGACCAAAAAGCATTAGCTTTCTTATGCTGGAGTCACATTAAGTGTATTCTCAAGCTATAACTATATTACATCTAAAAGAGGGTAAATTAGATCAAGCAGAATACTATGTTAACTGAGCTGTGCTTCTAGTATTCTATCAGGATTTGATGTATACAGCACACCATTTGCCTATTTGCACAAAGGCAGTTAAATATAAATATAATAAATTTTATGTGAGGAAAATCCTAGAAAAAGCCATCAAGATCTTAGTTACTTTCTGTTTCTCACCTAAAAGGCTTCTGGTTATGGGTTGCTGTTATGAAATAATAAGAAATAAGTTTTAAAAGGCTCTTGCTAATCTAACTTTATATTAAAGAGAGGCAAACTATACTTGACTGTTGTTTTCTGACCTTATTTTGACATATTCTTTAAAATTTTTAGTGGCTAAGATTCCACAACTTCTTTGGGTGATTTATTCCAAACCTTATTCACTCATACTGATAAAAAGAGTTTTTCTTGTGTAACCAAAGTTTCCCTCTCTACAGATGAAGATCGTAAGTTCTTCTAGCCCTAGCGGAACTGCAGAAGCTATCTTTCATTTTTGCAGTTTCTATTATAATACAGATACTTTTAAATTCTTCTTCAACCACAAATTACAAGTTCTTTTCCTTGCATATCAGATAGAAGAAACCTAATGTAAAAGAAAAGAAAAACTTATGTAAAAGAATGATTCACAGTAGGAAAAGATGAGTCTGAAAGGTAACTGTCTCCTACTTTCATATTTTCTGGATAATTATTAGTTATTTATTAGTTGTTTGCTATCAGAGAAGGAAAATTAGTTCTTCAAGGAAGTCACTTAAGTGAGTTTTACCTTTTTTAGTTAAATCTCTTTTAATAATATGATTCTTGCTTTTTTTCCAGTTAGTTTTATATGTGAGTTGTAATTTCTGGATGCAGAGGAAGTAATTGTAAATTCTAATTATATTTTTATTGTTTTGTTTTGTTTTGGTTTAGATTTTTTTTAATATTTTATTTGAGTTAACAGAAGCTTCTACAATGATAGAAGGAAAGACAAAAGTATTAACATGTTTTCACTGATAGTTGGAGCAGACAACATTCTCATGGAAAACTGAAGCTCTCTCCTAAATCTTAAAGGACATAGAGTTGCCAAAACTGTAGGGACTCTCTCAGTGTATTTTCAAATCTGACTTCAAAGAAGAATTAATCGCTCCACAGAATACATGAACATAATAACTCAGAGTAAGAAAGAATTCATAATATACTAATAGAATTCACAGAAAAATTGATTTCTTGCCTTGAAATTGCACTTAAAGAATATGTTAAAAAAATTGTTAGCTTGCAAGTCTCTCTTGTTTATAATGATTTGCTGCTTTCATTCAAAAGCATCTTCCAGCATCAGAGAAAAATCGTTAATTGAATTTTCTTGAGAATTCTGATAATGCTTCTTGTAGATTTCAGATAGGTTGTCCAGGCTGATAGGTTTCAGAAGCACAAAGCTGTGCTGAGAGTTATTATCTAAGGTGAGCACGTGATGTGTCATGGAGTGTAAAGGCAGGGTGAAAGTGTATCTCAGAGAGTTCTCCATCTGAGACAATTTCAAACTAAATAATAGTCATGTTCATAGGTAGTCCTGAAACTTCTGCCCAGGTAGATGTTATTCATCAATGCTGCAATTGTCTATCTTGTTTAAAAGAAAAGGGAAAAATAACTTGTAAAAGAAAATCATCTTCCATGTACAGTAGAGACATGTTTATTATGATTATAACAATGTCTAAAGGTATGGTACAGACCATAGTCTGCTAAAGTATTATGAAGAGGAAGAAGTGTCATTCCTCATACCAAAGAGATAAGATTTAACTCTGGAATGATTTTTTTTTCTTACTGAAATTCACCTGAGCTTGGTTATTTGTGAACATTTTGCTTAAACTCATTGATTACCTGAACTTTCTCAACAATATTAGATCTTGCTTACCCAAATGTATGCAAATGTTTAAAATATTTAAAGTTCTGGGTTTTTTCATCTTTAAGTGAACACAGAAAATTTACCGGTTATATTTTGTGCTTCAAATCCCTTGGGCAAGGAGAATGCATAGGAGAATTAGCTTTCTAAAACAACCTTTTTAGTGGCAGAATGGTATCAGGTTTCAAATGTATCAAACCACCTTTATTAAGATATAGGTATATATAATTATTATTTTAAAGTAATCTAAGAAGTTTTTAAAACCATTGCGTACAATTTTTTTTAAGTTCTTTTTCATAAACAACAAATCTGAATGAAATGTATGTCTGCATGATAGATAGATAAATAGATAGATACAAAACAGAAAGAAATTTCTCTGACTGAAGGTCATAGTTTTGTGTTATCTCCAAAAGACATACAGACTGTCCTTATAATGCTACTTTCATTTTTTTACTTTTCCAATCATTACCAATAGCTGAAATTTTACTTATTGGTTCATTCTGAGTAATCAGTTCTAAGTAGTCCTGCGTAAGCAGAGGTTAGACAAGAGGTTCCTTACAACCTCAACCATTCTGTGATTCTGTGATTCCAACCCTTTCTTAAAACTGCATTTCTGCTGTACTGTGAAAATCCTTTTTGCAAGGTAGTTGTGCCAAGAATAAAAGGTATTTTCTTCACGTAGGTTCATATGCTCTCAAATCTATTTCATCCCATGCAGCTACAATAGTGTTTCAGTCATCTTTCATCATTTGAACATGTGTTTTCCAGGTTTAGACATAAATGTCTGCACTTGGCAGTATACATAGCACAAAAAGTCCTTTCTGCAGTACTTGTCCAATTTCAGCACTTGAGAAAAACCTACTTCTTTCTGAGTTTGTATAAGTCCAATATAGAAACAAATACAATGAAATCATGAGGATTTTTATGTGATATTTAATGACATGTTAACTTGCTGTTCCTACTGTTTCACTTAGAAACATTTGCATACTGATCAGCATATAGTGTAGTAATGAAATTTAGCCTAAAAAGTGACAAAATATATAACTCCTAATTTATAATTTATATATTTATATAGATTGAGGTACAGATTACTGCAATTTTAAAAATGTATGAGTTGATTTTTTGTTTCTATTTTTATCTAGGATAAATGGCTGCTTTTAAAGATTATGAACGACTGCAAGCTCTAGGAAAAATAAAAAAAGAATGAGGAAAAGATTACTGCTTTTTGTATTTTTTTTTTTTTTTACTGATATGAATCATGATGTCATTAGGATTCTGACACACAAAGTCAGGAACTAACAATATAGCTGTTATTAGGTTTTGCTCAATAGCTTTGAATTGTCTACACGTGTTTCACAATTGTTTTCTACATCTGACTTTGTTTGCAATTGATCATGTTGTTCCCAAGTCAAAGAGCTGATTAATTTCCTGTGACTGTGTCCTGTATTTTACCCTTTTCTTCTACCATAACAATTTAAATTCGACCCCATGTGTTCCTTAATGTATAACTGTTCTACTTTTTCTCATGTCTCTTCCTACTTTGGTCCTGATCCCTACTATGGTGCCCTAACTACTTAGCAGGGATAGGTTGGGAGTTTATAAGCTATTCAGTTGGCTACACAGAGAAAAGAGATATTAAATCACTGATGAGGTTCTCTCTCACAAAACTTTGTTCCTTTGAGAGCTCTTACTGTTTTTTCTTTCTAATTCAGTTGAAATTATCCTGTAGATTCAGAAGGGGTTAGGTGAGTCAGAGTCAAACATACTGTGATTCTATAACCTTAATCTCCTTTGGAAACTGAACTAAAACTGTATGTACTGCTGAAAAGTGAATCAAATAAAAGCAGATGTGAACATCGCATTAAAAGCTTGTGGTGCTCAAATATGTGTAGATAATTTACCATACATTTTTCATGAGAAATAAGTTTTTTAAATGTTTAAGATTTTGCCATGTGCCGCAGCAAACACAGGAAACCATACATATAATTAGGACAGGTTTTTTCTTTGAGCCTAAGGGAAATTGAATTCAAAATACTGCAAATCCTGATAACGTATATTTAAAAGGCATCTTCTGAAACATAACAAATGTTGGTGTTTTTGTACAAATGCATTTGGGTTATCATAAGAACTGCAGTTATTTCAATCTGCTTGTGGGATTCCTGTGTAGCTTTGTGGTGCTATAATCTATGACTTGATGGCTATGTATCTTTTCAAGTTTTAGTGATGAACTCTCTTCTGTTTGTTTTCTCAGTGAAAAAAGCAATTGAACTGAAATCAAGAGGAGTCAAGATGTTGCCCAGCAAAGACAGTAACCACAAAAATTCTGTCTGTAAGTTTTTTATACCATTATTTTTAGTGACTGAATATATCTTCCAGAGTCCTATTAAATATACAAATCAAAGAGAGAATTTTTGGGAAGCTGTGGTCAAAAAATGGTTATTCTGTTTTCAGTTGTCACTGAATCTGGACTGTGCTGGTAATACTGAGGATGTAGGAAGCAGAATATGATGCTGTAATGTCTGAAAAATATGTATATGTAAAAAGAAAACAAACCCAAACCTTTCCCACATCAGAAGAATTAGAATTCAGAAATGCAAGGCAAGTTATCAAATTCAGGCAGAACAGTGCCATATAGACTTTATCAATTTAGTACTGAGGGCAGCAAAGTTGTGTTACTATTTTTTGGATCTAAGTTTATGCTGTCTGAAATTCAGTTAATATCACAGCTCCAATTCATTCCCCTCCTTGGCACACTATGTCCTGGTGACTGCTTCTTTCCCAAAGTCCTATGATATGGCACAGCAGGGGTTAAGAACTGCCATAATTCCTGGCTTCTCAAAAAGATCGCAGAATTGTAAAATCACAGAATAGTAGAATTTGGAAGTGACATTTAGAGATCAACTTGTCTACTCACCTGCTAAAGCAAGTCCATCCAGATTAGGTCACACAGGAACAAGTCTAGGTGGCTTTTGAAAACCTTCAGAGCAGGAGATTCCACAACTTCCCTGGGCAGCCTGTGCCAGGGCTTCCTCAGCTGAACAGTAAAGAAGTTTTTCCTCGTGTACAAGTAGAATTTCTTGTGTTCCAGCTTGTGCCTGTTACTCCGTGTTCTGTCACCTGACAGCATAGAAAAAAAGACTTTCTCCATGGTCTCGACACTCATCCTTTAATTATTTATAAGTATCCCCTCTCAGTCTTGTCCAGGCTAAACAGTCTCAGGTCATGCAGCCTTTCCTCACTAGAGTGATGTTCCAGACCCCTAATCGTCTCTGTAGCCCTCCACTGGACTGTCTCCAGATGTTTTCTCTCTTCGTCTGGGGAGCCTTGAACTGGACTCCAGATGAGGCCTCAGCAGTGCAGAGTAGAGGAAGAAGAGAACCTCCCTCGATCTACTGACCACATTCTTTTTGAAGCACCCAGAATGCCATTGGCCCTCTTGGCTATGAGGGCACATTGATGGCTCATGTTTAGTTTACTATCAACCAGGACTCCCAGGTCTCCCTCTGCAGTGCTGCTCTCCAGCAGGTCAATCTCCAGCCTGTACTGGTGCATGAGGTTATTTTTTTCCAGGTGCAGGACTCTGCACTTGTCCTTGTTGAACCTCATGAGATTCCTCTCTGGCCAACTCTCAAGCCAGTTGAGATCCTGCTGAATGGCAGCACAGTCTTCTGAGGAATCAGCCAGTCCTCCCACTTTGGTGTCATCAGCCAACTTGCTGAGGGTACACTCTGTCCCCTCATCCACGTCCTTGATGAAGATGTTGAACAAGATTGGCCCCAGAACCAAGCGTCACCTTCCCTTCACCGCATGCTTAGTGTACTCTGGAATTCAAAAATCTGTTTAGTCCCTCTACACTTTTTTGCCGATGGTGTAACAGTAAAATCAAGAGGCCATCTATGGTACTATAAGGCTGGTTTTGGGGTTTTTTGGGCGTCATCACTTTCTCTGAAGAACTAGCAATCTGAATAGTACCCTGAGAGTGCTTTCTCCATTAATCAGACTTGTTGTGAAACAAGAAAAAAAGATGATTTTATATTTTGGAAAGCAGGGAGTCCCTTAGCCTCCTCTTCTTGCCCTGCCCCCATCCCTGCCCCAAAAAGCAAGAGAGTAAGCCAATGTTGACCCATAACTCCTTAAAAGTGCTTCTATAATGACTAACACGTCTTTGAATAAATTGTTCATGTGGTAACACTGAAATCAATGGAGTAAAACCCAGGCTATGTTTGTCTCATGTTATTCTGAAAGTACAGAGCAAATGAGTGTCTTCAAGGCTTATGTCTAGCGGATACAACTTGATCTTTCTGCATGGTTTAATGCAAAGTAAGTATTTTAGTATGCTCACTGGAACAAAAGCAGCATGACAATTTTCTGCTTTAAGTATTACACCTTGATGGTATGGCACTCAAAAAGAACTTTTTACACTAGATGTAGCACAAAAAGTTGATCTATCTCTTTGGTGTTTGTATCTGAATAGGTGATTATTACATTATTTATAAGTTACTTCTGGAAGCTGTGTGATCTCTGCTCACACTCTCAGAGCACGTGCTGTCAGACACTACATTTAATTACAGAAAGTGGAAGAAAGACAGGCTGTGGAAGAAATTATAAGGCATTCTGCTGTTTACTTCCCATATAATGTCTTTTGTCTTTTTTTCCAGTGTTTTGACTTGTAAAGCCTTGTTATCAAGTCTGCCTTTTCAGCATAAATTTAAGAAGTGCATTATTATCATTATTATCATGACTTTCACATGTATGAAGCTTAGAAAAATAAGATTAATATGAAAACAGTTGGATTCAAACGTATTTTGCTGCTCTTTCTGATGTAAGACTTTAGTATTTAACCATTTTTTCTTGCTAGTAGTTATATAGATGGAAAAAAACAATTGTGACATTTACTTCAGAGAATTGGTAAGAATGGATATTACCATTTGTTGACAATTAGCAAATCTCTAAAAAAGTAAACTACAGACTAGCCCCTTTCACCATTTTTGTATGTTATTTCTTTTTTATATTCTCTCTCTATAAAACAGAAATCTTACTTTTGCATTTTGGTTTGTGAGAGGTTGATGGAACACTAACACCAGCATGGTAAATGCTATGAAAGCATGCCCTGAGAACCTTAAGATCTGTTAGCTTCACACAGCAATCCCTCCTGAGCACATCCAGAGAGCAGCTGCAGAAAGCATTTCACAGTGATACAGCTCTTAGGATCTAAGTAGAAAGTTTTACCAAGGTACTGTTAATTCCTTATGGAATGTAGAACAGTATTTCAGTTGTGTATCACACTACTCTCCTCCTGGACCTACTTAAATTCCCAGATGCTTTCTTTTGACTGCTCTACTATCCTTTATAAAGTGTCAAGTATTAAAGCATAGCTTTGGATATAGGTGCCTTGGTAGATTTATAGGGAAAAAAATATTATATATTGTATTACTCCCCAGAGAAAAAAAACCAGGTATTTGCTTTTTTTCTTCTTCTTCTTTGGCACACCTGAAGGAAACAAATCAAGTTAATTGGTTGCCAGAATATTCCTAGCAGCTAGTGCCATTTAGCAGTGGGACAGATGTGGTTGAATCATGTTTAATTTATACAAGGAAATGGGAAAAGGATGGGAAAGATAATTAAACTAAAACAGTGTCCTGGTTTATCCAGACTTTGCACTTGGCAAAGTTTTGGAACAGTAAACAGGGAGAAAGCAAATGGACAGGCAGTTCTGATGGTTACTTTTTCACAGATGGTCCTCATTAGTGCTTAGCTGCCACAAACACTGGCCAAATCCAATGCAAAGCATATTTCCCCTTGGTCGTCTGAAGCTGATCTCTCAGAAGAGCAAGGAGAGAGTTTTAGTTTATGAATCTGCTTAGGGAAAACATTCAATTACGTCTGTTTTGGTGTCCATCTGTTTAGTTGCCGGCTCAGTCTACTAACTTTTGTTCTATTACTTACTCATTCTGATATGGTATATTCCCAAAGGAAATTAATTGATCCACATTGCTGTCATCACTTATATTCTAATGTGGAATAAGACTACAAACTATGTCCCTAATGATTGTAGTCTTTTTCTTAAACTACTATAACAATAGTTTGCATTGTAATTAATTAGATAAAAATATAATTTTCTTTGCTATCTCTTCTACACATATGTTTTCATGGCAGTATTCCTGCTCAGCAATTCTGTCGGAGAGTGATTATTACCTCTAAACACCTGCCTCCACTGTTGAGATTGTACAGGGAGCATCCTGTACATCCAAGAGAAGTAGAGTCCTGGTGACATGTCCTGTGAGCAAAGGCCATCATTAGGCAGCCACAGTCCTTTTAAAGGGCTCATTTTCTAGGCAATTAGGAGACCGTTGTAGTTTATCTTTTCAAGTCTAGACTCTGACACATAGCAGGCAGTTACTGCTTGTCGTTACACATGCAAAGGATGAGTGAGTCTTGGTCTCTTCAGGACATCATATTGAATATTGTGAAGGCAGGGCCATAACTGCAGACTTGCTACTACTGGTCACTTCTATGAATCTTTGGCCCTGTGCGGGAATGCAGTAAATGGCAAGGAAATTTGGTGGGGTGAGAACCATTGTATATGGTAAAAAATGGAAATGCTTATAAGGTTTATGTGGTGCATAAAAATCTGCCAGCACCAAGAATGAAGTGACTGGGAGAGCTGATTTCCCGAGTCTGTTCTCATCAAAATGCAGTGTGGATAGTGGCTTAAGATACAAGACACAGCAAACTGCAGGGAATGTCCACATTCTAAAATAGCAACAAAGATTAACAATCAAAGTCTGAATGATTCTTGTTTAAAAAAAAAAAGGCATTCATATTGCATATGTTAACAGTTCACAGTGACTGTTGAACATTGAATGACTTTGCAAGGTGTTTAATGTGTGAACCACTATGTCTCACAATGTGAGAGATCTGTAGGTATTTACTGAATAAAAACCTCTTAAACTTCACTAAAGCAATTTCAGGCTTCTGTAGTATTATTTGAAAATGCATTTCAGAATACCAGAAAGAACACATATTAAATGGTTTGAAGAGCATAAGTTTAGTGAGAGTAAGATTAATACGTCCTCTGAAAGCTTAGCTACAGAGTTTATCTAAACAGTTGATGAAACATGAACATGATGAAAAGAGCTATTTTGAGACAATGATTTTTACCTTGTAGAGCCAAAAAACAAATGAGTTTACATACTAAGTATTGATTGCTTGCAGCACATTAAGGTGAATTAATGGCACATGGTGTTGAAATGATAGTGATTAATACCAAAACAGGATTACATTGCTAATTCTGTATGAGAAACAAAGAATGATAGCAGTCAATGTTTATTTACTTTATTATTGGGCAACTGACAAAAATAGCTCAGTACATTGCAAAATAAATTCAAAGTACATACATTGCAAAGTACATTCATAGCAAAATTTTAGAATGGAGTTTTGTTGCTTACCAAAGTATTCGCTGTGTTTTAAATAAATTGGCAATCTTTTTGACATTTGGCTAAGAGTAAATTTACTTTTATAAAAGCAAAACAGTGACTGATAAAAATTTTTCTCTTCAATTCATGAAACAGTAATGAAAGGACGACATTGGACTAAACAAGTTGCACGTAATAGCACAGTTTTTTGATTGGTTTCCTTAGGAAAAAAGAATTTAGAAATAGTTAGAAAAGATCAATGTGCAGAGATCAATTGCAAACCAATGTGAAGTCAACTTAACAAAGTAACATGACAACCACTGAAGGTCATCTCAAGTTACAGTTGTAAAAGATAACACTGTTACTAATTACTACCTTTTTGTAATGAAATGTACAGCTTGTAATGATACAACTATTAATTTTTTCTTATTATGTTTAATACTGAAATTATCGTTTCCCCAGAATTATTTTGATTGTTTAATTCATTTTAGGATATTTTTTTCCAAATCATTTTAGGAAGAATGAAAGCCTTTGTAATAATTCCAAATTGTTTTAAAAATGCTCATGTAATGGGAAAATTTCTACCAAAAAGTCTAACTTTTTTTTTTCATGCACTGTATAGACTCTTCATAGGTAAAACTTCATGTGAATTTGAATTTTCACAGATTATCAAGAGCAGAGTCAAATCATAATAAAGAAATATCGTTAAATATTCATTGCCCTAAAAGTTTTGTCTCAATTTTAAAACAAACAATTAAAATTATACCAATGTGATGTCTCTCTGAAGTTTTACTCTCATCTCGTGTATGTTTAAACTAATATAGCATCTAGTGCTTTATCCTTAATTATTTTCAGAAACTTTGCATTAGTGATGGAACTGATCACCAATAAACAAGATGCAAAATAAACCACCCAAATAATTATGGGCAGTTGTTCATCAAAAGATGTTGTGCTTTATATCTTGTGTGCTTAACAGCTCTCTGTATGCAGTCTGGTTTTCACTGTGAATATTTTTAATATTACATGATTATTTCTTTTTATGAGACATTCTATGATATGGAATAGCCTTGTGGCTAGTTCAGGTCAGCTCTCCTGGCCATACTCCTTCTCAGCTTCTTGTGCACTCCCAGCTTACTCACTGGCAGGGCAGGGTGAGAAGCAGAAAAGCCTTAACATCCCTACATTATCAACATTCTTTTCAGCATAAATCCAGGATATAGCCCTGTAGCAACTACTAGGAAAAAAATTAATTCTATCCCAATGAAAACCAGGACAGTCAAAAACTCTCCAATTGTGGAAGGTATTGTCTTTTCAATTGTGAATGCCATTTTTCTTTCTTTTAAATCTCACAACTGGAAAAGGAAAGTATTTTTCAAGTTTATATTTATATTGTGCATCACTGTAAAGGAGAGAAAGTAATGTTTATAACTCACTATTCTATTAATTACCAGGTTAGGAAACATAAAACTTTAACAACTAGGATTTTCTGGGCTTTGCATATCTGCAAGTATCCAATTTTATTTCAGAAAGCCTGTTACATAAATACTGAACATATGTTAAATGTTCAATTAAAAATAAAGAGAAGGGATACTCAAAACACTGGCGCTTTATACAATAGCTTAAAGAAATCTTTAATATTAAAAGTATCCTTGTTATATACGTATATATACACACAATTGCAGATAGATTCTATCAAACCATTTAGTGTATGTCTAATAAGAGATTAATGTCTCTGTTTCCCCTTTTACTGAGTATTATAAGATTAAATCAGATGGTAAGAAAAAAGGACTGCAGCATTAACCTGTAACAATTTTATAAAGCTTTAATAAAATGAGAGGGATAGTATACTTTGTCCTATTATGCGTATGGTGTAATAATACAGAGTTGACCAAGTGTTAAAGAATTTAGGATTTTCTCAAAAGGTGAGTGTCCCTATGCAATGAAATTCTACAGTTTTATTTTACTAGATTGTATCAATTGCTTGATAAATCAGATTAGTAAATTATACTTGGTGTTTCTAAATAAGCCTTCATCATGGTAGGAGTTTAAATATCCTTTAAAATACTATGCAGAAACCTTGCTGTGAAAAGAACTACTGCCTATATATATTTATGAAGAAAAGCATCGCTTGTAGCTACAAGCAAAACGAGGTGCTTCATCAATTATTTAATACATCATTTGCATACCTAATTTGTACAATAACCAGAAGAAAGCAGCTATTAAAATATGTAAAACAAGATGTAATCTGATTAAATTATGGATGGTTAAAAGGAATTGTTATCCAGCTAGGAAGCTGAAACTGCCATTAAATCATTTTCATATACAATTATAGAACATTACTGATTATCCACAGAATCACAGAGTGGTAGAGGTTGGAAGAGACCTCTAGAGATCAACTAAACAAAGTGAATGTTCCTACTATAGGCTAAATTGACATTGAATTCTGTTATTTTCAAAGTCAAAGACTGAAGAATAAGGAATCTACTTTTAGGATTCTGTTCTGTTTAGTTCCGTATAAATTAACTATTCATGTCAAATTTAAATATACACCTTAATACTTTTATATAGCTTTGTTAACTTAACTCCCATGCATAGCTCTGCTAAAAAATGTAGTTGTGGGCAGTAAATAGGTTGGAAAAAAATGTATGTAAATTATGAAGACATTCAGAACTTGTGAGTGGGTGATTTCAGACATCTGGAACATAAAAAACATTAAAACAATTATAATTAAAGAAAGAGGTATAACACTGGTGTACACAAAGAAGATGTGCTGCAGAATATAGATACGCTCACTGTAAAGTCCTTTGGAAGAGTCAGAGACTTTCCTACCTCCTGCAAGGAGATTTCCACCATCCTCAGAGGTTAATACTGCAGTTTAAAAAGTTTAACACTAGTTGCACAGTTAATGCATGTTGAGTGTGTGTTCAGATCCTGGTTTTACATATCCTCACAGTATGGTAAAAGGTCTTGGACTATTTTCCACCTTCAGAATTTGTTCTTTACATTGTGAAACACTTCGGAAAATAATTTCAGCTGCGTGGGCACAGTGTCTTACTGTCAGCTGCTAGCTTGTCATACTGGAACCTATCTATTCCTGCAGCTCTTCTGAGTAGGACTGCAAAGTGCCAGTGTCAGCTATACTTGGAATAGGGTGTTTTGTAAGATGACAGCTACTTTACCAGCCTCAGACCAGTTTCAGCCCGTTACTCCTTCTTCACTTTAAAAAGGGATGTAAAAAATGTTCACAACATTGTATTAATTTTTTTAATAATGTGCACTGAAGAGCCTGAAATATTTTCTTAATGGGACCAAAAAACCTAAGGAACTATAATGGAGATGAATATATTCAGTTACATTTGGAAGGAAATGAACAGTTGCTGATACAGGGGAAGGGAATATTCAACATGATGTATCCTTCCACTGAAATTAATGGATTTTGATTTAAAAAATAAACAAAAATTATTACTGAACTACATAATTAAAAAATACAAATAGAAAGAATAATCCAGGAAAATCCTAACATACCTGGCTATGTTTTCTGGTATATATCAGTGTACTTGCAAAATAAGGGACTGTCAGTGGGGTACTCTGGCTTGTATGAATACATCTATTGTACAAGCCATCTGAAGTCAGGTAAGAGTGACAAGATCACTTTTTCATAGATCAAAGTAATTCTACTATGTATGATGGAGATCAAAAAAGTTTAATTCTTAAAAGTTTTAATCTAAAAGGAAATCATTTGATCTCAAAGTCCATATTGTTCTACTAATACAACCATTTATTTGATTTCTGTCACCTCACTGACAATATTTTCTGCTTCAGGCTCCCAACATGAAAGAAGTTCTGCATAAGCAAAAGAGATGTATGAAAAAATATATGCATATCTTCCCTAGTTTAATGCTTTTGAACTAAACTCTGATGCTCAGTGTCTCTGCTAGAGGAGCTATAAAGTCAGTGAATTATCAAATTAACAAGAGCAAAACAGTATGGTTTCTCTAAGCCGACATTTCATGTGGCATATTTTATTTTATTCAGCATGCTACTTTTTATTGCCATATCAGCTTTTCTTTCATGTTTTTGAAGTCAGATGGGAATGCTGTTTTGAACTGAGAAGTCATGTTTCTTCCTCAATTCTACCAGGCCTTGTTTTTGGAAAAGTGAAAATGCATCTGCAGTAGAGAATAGCAGAGGCTAAAACAAACTCCTTTGTCTTAAATGACAACCACTTATGTTAAGATTTAAAATATATCATGAAGCAACAACATTTGCTTGGATATAGTTTAATGTATCTGTGGATTAGATTAAAATTTGAATCAAAATTTTAGCATATGAAAGTTATAAAACACTTAAAATATAATTTCAGTGTTCTTTATTGGTTTTTAGTGGAATTAATTATAGTAATTCCTGGTCTACTCCTGAAAAAGAAGTGCTAGTATGTAAGGCAGATCTTCTCATGACAGAGGATGAGAACTCTGGAGAGACAGAGCTTACATCTCACATCACCATTGTTATAAAAGCAGAGTATGTCCTGAGTTTCAGTCAGGTTTGCTATAAAATCATTTTCGGTTTTCAGTGTTTTGATTCTTATTCTAACATTGCCACTTATCTTGCATCTTAATTTTGTTCAGAGCAGCCCATATGGTGCTGTGTTTCCAATTTGTGATGAAAAAGATATTGATAGCACACCAGAGTTGCGAGTTGCGACTATTGCTGAGAAGTACTTACAGTGTCCAGGCTATTTATTTTTCTGATTCTGCCCCTCACAGGGGGTAGGCAAGCATTTTGGGGAGGACACAACTGGTATAGCTGACCCAGATTGACAGAGGTGATGTTCCATGTTGTCGTGGTTCCTGCCCATCAGGGAACAAAAGACCACGATTAGCCTCAAGTACCGAAGACTTAAGGATTGCTAAAGGGCAGGGAGAGCTTAATTGCCGCTTAAGGTGCAGGACAAAACAGACCAGGCTACTCGGCTTGGGGAAGAAAAACCAGAAAACAATTTAATACCAACTAAAACATAAACCCCCAAAAACAGAACCAAAACAAAACAACACAGAATGGTACAGAGATGAAGAGTCCGACCAGCCCTTTAAGACCACCTGCTCCCCACCCCTCTCCTCTTCCCGGGCTCAGAGCCCTGATCCCGGTGTTTTATACCTCCGTCCCCCCTGAACGGCCCAGGGGGGCAGGGAGTGGGGGTTTCAGTCAGTCCGTTCCTGGTGGCTTCTGCCGTTTGTCTCACCTCAGGGCAAGTGGGTTCCGCACCAGTCCTCCTTGCAAGTCCGTGAGGTACCACACACACATGGCAGCCCTGCACGGGCTGCACCGACGCACATTTGTCCCAAAGCCCTGCACGGGCTGTACCGATGCTCATTTGTCCCAAAAGTTGCTGCTCCTCTCTGCCTCTCGTGTGGGGCTGCTCTGCGGTGCACAGGCTCTCCAGCATGTCCTGTGCCATGACCGCCTCCCCCACACAGTCTCTGGCCCGTCCGGGCACACTCACATGAAGTTGCTGCTGCTGATCCATAGGTTGCAGGGGTACCGGCTGCACTCTCACCACGGCTTGCAGAGGGGTCTCTGGTCTGATGCTCCATCCTTCCTCCTTCTCCGACTGTGGGGTCCGCATGGTCGCCTCCATCTTGTACCACTCTTACACCTCCTGCCTGGCACCTCAAATTCCCGTCCCTAAATAGTGATCGCAGAGACGCCAGATTGGCCCAGCCAGGCCGGGGGATGGGTCTGAACCCAGGAGTCGGGGGAGAGTCTAAAAAACTTTTACCGGGTCTTCACTGCAACCCGCTCCCCCTGTTACTAAGCAAAAGCAACTCCTTGCTAAACCATGACACATGTCACGTAACATCAGGTTTGGCAATGAAAACTATGGGTAATCTTTCCAAGATTTCCTCCTGCTAGGAGGCTGGCTGGGCACTGGTCTACTGTCAAGGAGGCAGTGAGTGATGGGTGGTACCTGGGAGGTGGTGAGTAACGACTTTGCATCACTTGGGGTTGGGGGCTTTTTCTCTATTTTTTTTTTAATATCTCATCTTTTAAACTCTCCTTTTCTCAATCCACATATTTTGTACTCATTTTTGCTCTTCTAGTACTGTCCCCTGTACTGCTAGGTAGGGCCTGAGGAGAGGGACTGGTGGGTACTTAGTTGCTAGCAGGGATCAACCCATCACAATGTAGAAACATTTCAAAAACCATAATCTAATTTCTTTACCATATTAATCTCTTCCAAAACTCTTCACTCCTCCCATGCTTTAGCCACGTTGTCCTGTTATATTTTTCCCTCTTTATGTCTTTACACAGTCATTTCTCAGTCACACTTGTCCCAGAGAGCTTCAGTTTCCCTACATCTCCTTATACTTTCATTCCTCCCATCTGCTAGTCTCTCTTGTTCCCACATTTCTCTCCACAGTTTTCATTTTGATTATTGACTTTCTGCACACTCTTTGCTGTTCTTCTCCTTAGCTATGCTAGTATATTTCTTTTCCATACTTTTTTTTTTTTTCTCTCTTGTCAAGCTCTACTGGTACTTTCAGACTTTCAAGCAGTTGTCTTTAAATCCAGCTCTTGTTCTCTCTGTATTTGAATCGGCCAACTGGCTTCTCCTCTCAGGATAGCTGGGTAAAAAGAAGAGCAGGAGCTAGGACAGGAAAGACTGTCTCTCAGTTCTGCTCCTGGAACTGGATGTTCATAGGTCTCTGGAAGTGGAAAGTACTACTAAAGCAATAGCACATTTCGTAGTGTTTTAGATTTTTATAAAATTTGACATTGATTTAGGACAGACTTGCTAAAACCTATTTCTGTCATTGTTTCCCAGAGACCTCTCATTCAGTCGTTTGTAGTAGATATTGGAAGAGCAAAATGTGCATCCTTGACATACAGGTCACTTTCTCAACAAATATAAGTTTTCAAGTGCTAATACAGGTAATGAAAATGGTTATCTTCATTATTTAGATGTGGAGAACTGAATTTTCCTTGTGGCTCTCTCAAAAGTGAATGAGATGAAAAAGCAATAATAATTTCAGTGTAATAACATTTAAACACAAATAAGTAAATGCAAGGCAGGTGTGAAAAAAATATAAATTATCCCCGACAGCATCTGTTTGATAAGGTATGAACAAGTGGAATAAGGAAAGAAGAATTTGAAAAAGACATTACTGAGTAACTTTAATATAACTATAAACATCAGTCCAGCCTATAATAATTAACTGCTCTTTTTTTAATGTTTTGGCATCCACTGAAGTCCCTTCCCTAAAATGTATAATTAGATGTTACTACTTCAGGCTTTAGAGAAATATTACACAACCTCACTGATGAACTGCCGAAATATTCAGGACAAGTCTCACAGACATTTATTAGCTGAAGGCATGGAAACTCAAAGTTAACTTTCTGGAGAAAATGAAAAAGCATATATAGACAACATAAGGAATAAACCAAAGACTGCATATTTTCTTGGATGTTTTTCATTCAAATTAATAAAAGTAAACTAATGTGAACTAACAATGTAGCAGCACAGGATAATTCCCTGCATTTATAAAGATCCCAGTGGTGCTTCCTACAGTCCCTATGGACTGTCCACTTTGGCTGGTTCCTTCTGTTTTTTATTTTAAACGATGCTGCAAGCAAGCAAAAGGTACCACCTGGGTCCAGTTGTTACCAAAGGAGGAAAAATTTGCTTCACACTCTTCTGAATATCATATAAAGAGTTGATGGAACATGAGCTCAATTTTACACATGCGATTTTATCCCTGCTTGAGGAATTTACAGACATGTGACTTGTGAGTTATTTACATTCTTGCTAAGCTATTAACTTTGTCAGTTAAGCTAACCACAACTAGCAACAAGGTAAACACAGAGTAGAAATTAATTTCTTTTGTAATTAAAAAAAAAAAAAAGGAAAAATGTAATCAGTATATTTATTTCACAGTTTAACATACAAACTGGTGTTTACATCACAGAATGACAGAATGGTAGGATTTGGAAGGGACCTCTAGAGATCATGTAAAAGCTTTCTTTCACATGGATATACAATTAACACATATCTATACAAACACTTCTAGAGGTATTAAAAACCTTCATTCTCCATAGTAAAGAGTCATGTAGGTTGTTTCAGAGTATCAGTGTAAGAAGGTATGGTAGACTTCATTTTGCTTGTTCCTATAGCTCTATTTCATCAGTCCAAACTCTCTGGTAGGCTCTTTGATAGATATATTGTTTTAGTAAACACTCATTTTGTTGGCTGTTGTGGTTTAGCAAGCAGATGCTTTTGGTTGGTAACAGGGGGAGCGGGTTGCAGTGAAGACCTGGTAAAAGTTTTTGGACTCTCCCCCATCTCCTGGGTTCAGACCCACCTCCGGCCCAGCTGGGCCAGTCTGGCACCTCTGCGATCACTATTTAGGGACAGGAATTTGAAAGGCTGGCAGGAAGTGTAAGAGTGGTACAAGATGAAGGCGACCATGCGGACCCCACAGTCGGAGAAGGAGGAAGGAGAGAGGAGCACTAGACCAGAGACCCCTCTGCAAGCTGTGGTGAGAGTGCACGCGGTACCCCTGCAACCCATGGATGGCAATGGCAGAACTGAGAGCCAGCAGCAGCTCCGTGTGAGTGCATCTGGATGGGCTAGAGACTGTGTGGGGCGTGGCCATGTCACAAGACATGCCACAGAGCAGCCCCACATGAAAGGCAGAGAGGAGCTGCAACTTTTGGGATAAATGCACGTCGGAGCAGTCCATGCAGGGTTGCCATGTGTGTGTGGTACCCATTGGACTTGCAAGGAGGACCGGTGCGGAGCCCACTTGCCCTGAGGTTAGACAAAGGGCAGAAGCCATCAGGAACGGACTGACTGAAACCCCCACTCCCTGCCCCCCTGGGCTGTGCAGCAGGGACGGGGGTAAAAACACCGGGATCAGGGCTCTGAGCCCAGGTAGAGGGAAGGAGTGGGGAGCAAGTGGTCTTAAAGGGCTGGTCGGACTCTTCATCTTTTTACCATTCTGTATTGCTGTGTTTTGTGGTTTTGTGCTTTAGTTGGTATTAAATTATTTTCTGTATTGTTTCCACAAGCCGAGTAGCCTGGTCTATTTTGTCCTGCACCTTAAGAGGCAGTTAAGCTCTCCCTGCCCTTTAGCAATCCTCAAGTCTTTGGTACTTGAGCCTAATCGTGGTCTTTTGTTCCCTGATGGGCCTAAACCATGACATTGGTAAAAGTTGCCTACAGCACAGCCATTCTGTTGAGTTTTTTTTCCCTTAGAGTGTTTCCTGTCTCCTGCCGAATCTGTATGGGATAAGCACTGGTAAGCATTCTGAACAGTGAGGGAAGGACTCTCTTGGTTAAAAAAAAACGTAAAAATTGTAAAAATATAAAGCAAAACCAGGAGTGTGGATGATAAATCAGGGTAAAGCTGACAAGATCTTTTGGATGAAAGTTAGAGAGAGATGTTAAAGGAACATGACCCAGTTTGTTCTAACAGCAAGCTTGTTAACACTTCAGGCTTAAAATGCTGTTATCTACCAACTAATAAAAGCCCATCTGCTACACACCAAGTAACATGAAGCTCACAAGGAGAAATGCTTGGCAATGGCAGAAGAGACAAATCTGTCCAGATAGCTGGAATTGGATTACAGTATTGGAATTTTCCAATACTATAGCAGTTGTTTTACATTCCATATTAAAGATCATGCACTTCGAATAAAGTACACAAGTCCTATTGATCTGCTTGCATCCCTGTTCTTTAGAGTGTTTCTGAAATGTCTCATCTGATCTAGCATTAAGATTTTAGTCTTACTTTTCATGACACATTTTAAATGCAAAATTATACCAGTATGATAATGATATGTATTTTCGAGAAGCATGGTGGCTTTGAGAGTTTCTTCCTATGATGTTTGATTACATCTTTATTGCTAAGGCTTTAATTTTGAAATTAAACTAAATTAAAATTCAGTCTAAAAACATAAATTAATTTCAGTGTTAAGGGGCACAGGAAAGAGGGGCTTAGGCTGGACAGTGTCGAGTAACCCTGTCTTGTAACATTGTAATCAGCTCAACTTTGAATAATATTTTCAAAATAATTATAAATAAGAGGAATGCTTTTATTTCTATCTATTTATTAACATTTCAGAAATTCATTTTTCATAATAAAAACCCTAAATAGCCTCACTAGATTCCATTTCAGTGCTTTAACTGCAAAAACACAACTGTCATAAAAGCTGAACTATAAAGACTTCAATGGTTGTGTAGCTATTCAGAATTCCCCATAGATGAAAGGCTGCACACCATTACCTGTAACTGCTTAGCTGAGGAAAAGTAACAATTTTGCATCCAAAAGAAACAGGGCTTTTGAGACCTCATGTAACAGTATACATGCAATGGCAGCTCAAAATATGTGCCCCTTGCTTCTCACAGTTTATACCCTTGGTGTCACAAAGCAGAGAAGAGCAGCCTTGATCCTTCAATACAGTGGCAGTTGCATCAAAGATTCACGGCATGTTTGCAACAGGGAAAGAAAACAGGTAGAAATGATAATTTGAAGAAACTAGACTGACAACAAGTCTTTTCTTAAATTTATATATCTGCATTTTTCACAAGATAGAGCACTGCTGCTGAGAAAAATGGCAAAAGAGAAGAAAAATCTTAATCGAGAGGTTAAGACTACCAGTACTGTGTTTTACATACTTATGACAGCTCGTGAGCAAAGTCTCTGCTGGTGCTTCTCTTGTAACAGAAAAAGGTTGGCAAAATTTAGCATATCATATGTACAAAACCCATTTCTATGTCAAAGATCTATTCAACAGGTGAAACCAGAGGGAGTGCTATTTAGTGACAGTCACATAAGGAATCCAAGTTTTAAAAACCAAAGTAGCAAAAAATGTCATAAAAAAGGGAGGTAAAAATGCCTGATATTAGATTCTTTTCTCACAATTTGAAAGAGCAAAGAGACTTAAAATCTCTCCTATTAATAATGTTTAATTTAAAAGGATTAGTTTGCATAATGATAACCTTGCAGCTCATCAAACTTGCTAAGGCCTCTGTGATACTGTCTTTGGGTTAAAGAGCCCAAATGATCATAGCTGTGTACAACAGCCTGACTTTATTACTTTTCATCAAACTGAAATTTCCTGTCTTTGACTGAACAATTCCCTGGAATATAGGGTATTACAGAATAATACTTTCATTTTTCTTGCAAAACGGTTCCAGCTACCATAAAGATATTTATTTAAATACATTTTGGAGCCAAAGACAAGAATTTGGTGCCCTTCCTGCAGGAACAATGCCCTAACCAGCATACCAGAGCTGTTCAGCTCCAATTTTCTGACCTGGTAGTAAGTAACTGAAAAAGGTTTTGAAAGAACCTCGGAATTTATAGCAGTCACATAATGATGGTAGTTAAAACTAACTGATCGAGTCAGAGAAAGGAGCTGAGTAATTTTTAATTTGTTTTTTTCCCAAATAAGTTGTCTCCTCATAGAAGCAATGAGCAATACTATTCTCTGCAACATATTATGAATGACAAACAAGAATTTTTCCCAAAAGTCAAAACTTCAGGACTGCAAGTGAAGAAGAGCTCCTGATTATTGATAGATGCTGGAGTAAGGGTCATTCTCACTTGAATGTTATTCTTGAAATCTTAATGGTTGGTCAAGATTCAAGCCTTAGACTAAATTTTCAAAATGTTACAAACAGATAGTAAGATAGATTGCAGCATCATTGAGGTATTTATAAACAGACTTCTCAGAGCCTTAGGAAGCAGCATCTTTGAAAAACTGGGAGATGCCACATGTCTGAGTGGCACTGAAGTGATGCCTGAACTTGACTATATAACTGGACTTATAAGTCTGCTTTAGGATGTATGTGTGTATAGTCTTTTAATATTTGCCCTTCAGGATAGCTGGAATGCTAGTTTTGATTTGGCAGTGTGGAGATGAATGGCAAATGTGGCACTGTGTTAATAATGCTGTAAAGCTTTTGGGTAAAAACTCACATCCAGCTGACTTGGAGCACTGGTATCATGTTACATAACTCAGCAAGAGACTTAGCAGATATGCTTTATGCAGTAATAAGGCAAATTATAAGCACTTTCTAATAATCGCTAGGCAGCAAAATTCAGGGAAAATTATTGTTTTTCTTTGAAAAAAAAAAACCTACACAAATTTCTAGTTATTGAAACATGACATTTATTTCTGTACTTGTAATTCATCCATTTTGTATTTTTAAACCAAATGTATATTTTACTATGTACATCTAAGTCTACACCTAGAAGAATCAAAATTATTTCAAGTTTTCATCACAGTACTCAAAATTTATTGTGTCAGATTTCTTCTTCATTCTGTTAAAATGCTCATGCAGAGAGCACAACAATAGAAATATGCAATGCATTTTCCACCATCCTCTGGAGATTACCCTGTTCTGTGTGTTAAAATGCAGTGATAAATAGTGCTGGGAAACACAAGTTAACTCTTTGTACTAATCAAAGAATATGCAAATTATAAAACTCCTGTAACCACCTCTGATGTGCATCCCAGGTCACAATGCTGCCTGTCAAGGTGAAGATGAAGCTCTGTAGCAAACAACTACACACAGCATAAACTTCTTTCAATGTTTAAGAAATAGAAACAGGTTTTAAATCTTGCATATGTGATAAGAGTACATTTCTTGACAAAGATAACTGAAAATTAACTTTTTTTTTTTCACACTCTCCGAACATGCATAAAATGAAATGGTTCCAGAGGTTAATTATGAACTGCTTTGTGTTTCTTCCTGGCTCTAAACTCTTAAAGGCACTCTATTAGAATATGACATATTTAATTTCATCACATAGATTACTTCAAACAAAATATTTTTCAGGAAACATATGCTTTTCTGTTGAAGTTTGAAATTATTTACTTTTTTGGTGGTTTTTTTCTT
Source organism: Urocolius indicus (assembly GCA_013401255.1). NCBI lineage: Eukaryota > Metazoa > Chordata > Aves > Coliiformes > Coliidae > Urocolius > Urocolius indicus. The sequence continues at coordinate 56,333 of WBNH01012185.1, forward strand.
TTGGTCTCATCTCATGCAAAGTCTCACAGGAAAGTGATTAATTATACTATTATTAAGATCTGGGCATTTTTTTCTGTAGGATTTAAGTTTTTTAAGGGGGACAATATATGCAGATTTTTGTTAATTTGTTTGCTTTGCTTTATCTGTTCTGTTTATCAAGCTTGGGCAAGGTTTAATTTCTCACTCTCCTTTTCTGTGCATGTATGACTTCGGGAACCATCCTCATGTCTCATTTTTGTGTCTCTGTAGTGATGAGTATAGGTAGCATCTCAGAGATCTCTTTTCCACAGTACTCTTTCACATTCTCTTTCTTTTCAACATAATCTAAGTTAGGCAGGGGAGAGTTTTATTGTAAGATGAAGTACCTAAACTCTACTAGTTTAAATGGTAGTTATTCATCTCATTATATCTATTAAAAATACACCTTCAAGAAGTCCTCTTAACTGTTCGAGATTCATGGGATTCTCTTTCTGTATTTTGAATGCCTGTTCTCCACTTAAAATTCAAATATTTTTCTACTTAGAAGTTGTCCAGTTGATTGTTTCTTAGATTCTGAAACCATCATTGTCAATATACACTCAAAAGTCACTCCATTTATATTTGTCTCATTCTATCTTGCTTTTGTTTTGAACTGTGAAGGTAATTTACTGTCTTTGAAACAGCATCTTACTTTTGTAATGATAAAAATCAGCAATCCTGGGTGAATCCCTGTCCTGGTTTAGGTTCATCTAGGAACAACGGACTACTATCAGCCATAAGAACTTAAGGGCCTTTGGAAACCCCTAAGGATAGGGAGGGTTCAATTGCCACTTAAGGTCCCAGGTAAAAAAAAGACGTGACTACTCAACGTGGAGAAGAAAAAAGAAATGACATTTAATCCGTCCTCGATGAAAAACATAACAAACAGAAAACATCACAGAGTGGTATGATAATGAAGTCCACAACCAGCCATTTCAGACCATCCTCCCCACAACTCCTCCCCTTTTCCCAGGCTTGGAGCCCTGATCCCTGAGCAGGGGGGTAGGGAATGGGAGTTTCAGTCAGTCATTTTCTAATGGCTTCTGCTGCTTGTCTTGTCTCAGAGCTGACAGGATCCTCACTAGTCCTCCCCACTACAGCACAGAATCCCTCACAGGCTGGGCAGCCGTGCACAGGCTGCTCTGTTCATCCCGAGGGCTGCAGCTCCTTTCTGCCTCTTGTGTGAGTCTGCTCTGCGGCCCGCAGGCTCTCCAGCACAGTCTGCGCCATGGCCGCCTCCTCACACAGTCTCCTGCCTGTCTGGGTGCACTCAGCCAGAGCTGCTGATGGCTCTCAGTCCTGCCATTGCCCTCCGTGGGTTGCAGAGTTACAGCCTGAGTTCTCTTTGTGGGCTGCAGGGTGGGTCTCTGGTATGCCACTCCTCTTTCCTTCTTCTTATTCTCTGACTGTAGGGTCCACATGATCACCTCTATCTTGTACCAGTCTTTCACTTCTTCTTCCAGTTTAAATTTCCCTCATGAAATAATTATGGCCAAGGTATCAGATTGTCCTGGCACAAACCCATGACAATACCTTGTTCTTCTTCAGATTATTAATGTGGAATACAAAACATAAATTTTTATCATTTTTTTTTTTAAGTCTTTCTGTATGCCTTGAAATTCACATGTTTCTTGGTATGGTTTGTTCTGTTTTTCTTTTTTTTGTTCACATTTATCTGATGTGACCTCGCTATGGATTATTAGTATGCCCTGCGTTCAACAGTGTTCATATTTGATTCAACAAAATGTCCTTCGAATCCTAGGATATTCAAAAAGGCGATGATGCTTCTGTGGCTGAGTAGGCATCCTGGTCTAGTTGTGCCAGAACTACCTGGCTATGGTTAAATGAGATTCTATCTTGTTTCACTCTGACTGTCTTCACTACTTGACGTTTTTATTAATGACATTTGAGAAGACATGTTTCATCTATTCCTGTGATCTCTTTTATCTCTGAATTCTGTTCAAGCCAATGTGGAGCATATAATTTAATTTTGTCATACTCCTGTGAATCAGCCCTAAACAATTCCTTAGTCCCCAAGGAAGGTAAGTGGAAAGATGGAATTAAAACTATGGCTTCTTATTTTAATAACTTTTACATTTCTGCTGTTATGTCTGGTTTAACCTTTCAGTTTTTCCTTTTTGCTTATGCCAAAACAGTGAGGACTTGCTGCTCTGCATGGGTCGTGAGACAAGAGCAGGGTGCAGTAATAAGGGAGGCTTAAGCAATGCCTGCACCAAAAAAGGAGTCAGGATGTGAGATGGCAAGTCCGCATCAGGATCAGGGCCAATGCCAGTGGTCATGACTCTGGCCATGATTTGGCAAAATGACAGTGCAGAGGCAGATTTGAAGCCCAGACAAGGAAGCCAAACCAGAGATAGCACTCAGGAGGTCCCAGACAGAGCACAGGACCAGGTGCTGCACAGCTGCAATGCAGCACAGAGGAGGGCAGTGGTACAGCCACAGCTTCCTAAAGAAGAAGGGGCAGGCCCTCGCTTCCAGCTTTTCTCACACGTGCTCTTCCCAGCAGAGTATCTGGTCTTGAAATTGGCCATTTCGACTCAGATATAGAAAACCAAACTCTTAGAAGGACCATGGGCTCACAGTTATCTAGAGGTCATGGAGTGTGGCCTCACCTGCCTTAGCTTTGTGAGATTTTGTAAATGACCAGACGTTTTGCTTGTCTTAGCATAAATGAAGCTGCGATAGCACCTAGTTGTACTTAAGCTGTTCCTTTGGTATTTCTGCCTTTTTCACTTTTGCTTTCAAGTATGCACAGAGATGCTTATGTAGAGTTACTTTTTTGGTTTTTAGTTTGCTTCTTTTCTTGTGTCTTTTCACACAACTTAGGAAACCATTGCTTAATAAGTACTGATAAATTCAAAATATGAGGAAGTTAAGCAAAAATCTTTTTCAGTACATGTTAGAAAAGTAGCACAAAAATCTGTGCAGCAGAAAAAGTCAGGGTTTAAAACAGCATTTTATGAGTTTCAAGGAATATAGTTGTACAGATGAAATCTCCTAATATTTTTTATTCCATTTGATTAATAAATGATGAATAATTTAACACAGTTATCAAAAAGTCATGAAGAAACAATCATTATTTATCTTCATTTACTAAAGACTTATATAGCTGCAAAGTATTATTTATCCAACAATGATAAAGAAATTGACTTTTTCTTCTCTTTTTTTCCCCTCGTAGCTTAATTTAGAGGTTCCTTTAGGTATTTCTCAAAATGAAAATTATGTTCTTTAACAAGAATATTTAATTTCATTAGTTTTAAAGCTGCAAAATATAAAAAAAAAGAGATAGTGAGTTTTAATAGGATTTTATTCTTATCTGGGTAGTGTACCTTTTTTTATTGCTGTCAAGTTTTAGACCTAAGAGATAAATTTACAAGTCAGAAAAATGCAGGAAGGGAGGGGTATATGGTAGTAAAGGACACTAATTGTACATGGTAAAAACATTTTAAACATTGCAGAGCTCTGAAGAAAATGCTCCATTTTGTTATGCTCATTCTATAAATACACATTTAATATAACATGCCATTATCAATTATATGTTATTTATAATAATATATATTGCATGTATATTGTAAATTTTATACATGATATATTATAAAATTACAAAATATTTGTTCTAATTAGTCTATATTCAGACAAATGGTCACTTGTAGCTTTTCTTCTCTGCATCTTTTTAATACTATATATTGTCAGTACTTCAGTTTTTAGGGATGCAGTGTAATTGAAAAATGAAGCTTTTTTACTGAAAGGAAATTCGTGGGAAGATGTCTGTACTTTGATACTTTTTCTCTTAACTGCTTTTAGTCCTTGACAATGGTGATTTTATTTTAGTTGGAAAAATGGCTTTTCTTTTTCTGGAACCATGAAAATGTTTGATCTATGTAGAGTGTAGGTCATGTCAAAAGAGGAATATTCCTTGTTGAAAATCACTTTACCCCCTGTCATGAGTAGACAGTCTGTGTAGGGATTTCTTTGACAGCTAGTGAATAAATAGGGTAAATAACCTACCATCACCTGATAATATGAAGAAATCTCTGGTATTTTCCCTCTTTCCGCATTTTTTTCTGGTTTTTGATCTTGTATCTGGAATCAGTCAATAGTATTTATGATTTTCAGTACCACATTTTACTACAGACAAATGTGTAACAGTACTATAATTTCAAAATGACATCAAATCATAGTACTCTGTGGGAGGTTTAGTGCATTTCTGTGGAGCAGAACTGTTTCTGTTGTATATTTGCAATTAATGAAGAGAAACCAAAATAAAATGAGACCAGTGTGGGTAATAAAATCTCCCCTACCTGTGTACTAACTCACATTGCTGTTCTGAAAGATGTGTTTTGGAGGTGCTGAATTAAAAAGGAGGCAATTCTGAAACAGGATTGTTGAATAATATTGAGTGAAGGTCACAATGTTCTCTCTTTTCATGGTCAATGATATTTCCAACTAAAGATAATGCTGTGAGTTTGTGAGAAACGGCAGCAATACTTTTTAATCCAAAGCAGGAAGGTCAAAACAGCAAAGAACTAGTCTCAAATGATGAGCCATTGGAATAATTCACTGCTATCTTTGATGACCCAGTTTCAAGCCTTTTGAAAAGTGCATCCCAAAACAGAGACTCTTTCATCTTTGAATGGAGGAGTGGGATGGCATGTTCTCCTTTCTAATGTTGGTTTTGGTTACTGGATTGAAATTGTGAGTCAGAGGTATGGCTTTACCACTTTCTCCTTTCTTAGTTAAGTAGATACTGCCAGTATGTAAAGTATTCGGGTACTGTGTTCCTTAAGGAGGTGACAGCTAAAATGGACAAAATGTCTTTGCATCCTTGATTCCTTTTGCCTAGATTATTAATATATAATAAAATAATAAACTCAGATATTTTTCTGCTCACTTTCTCAAAAAAATGAAACAAACAATCTTAACGTCATGCTGCTAAATATTATTAGTTTTTCCCTAATATTGGATCTACATCAAATAATGTTTTGCTTTTGAGGTTGATTGTTCAATTTATATAAATTGTATTATTATAATTAAAGCAATATTCTAGAAATTAGACCTAATTTAAGTCAAATCCAAGCAAAGTTCAAGTTTCCCCCTGTATAGTACATTGCCTGTTAACAAGAAATGAAACACACTCATGAATGCTTTATTTCTGCTTACATTATTTGTAGTATAGGATGGAGAATGCATGTTTTAAATACTGTAAAGGTAAATGTATCAAACAGTCACATAGGGTTAGCTGATTTAGAGTAAAACTGGATATATTCAATGTACCATTAATATAGAGATATTTTAATTCAGCAAATGTTTATTCAGAACTGTGTATAACAAAGGGTTGATTATAAATCCAGAACAACAAATAACAGCAGGAAAGAAATCAGAAAGAAGAAAAGCAAGCATAGCTTAGGATATCAGTTAAAAGACAGCTAATCCATCACTATACTCATATCCCACTTGCTATGTATTCACTGGTTATCTAGGTGAAAGACCCGTTCTAAATCCTTTTTTCCTGAGAAATGTAAAAAGTAATTGGATCATAGTATACCACAGACATTAATTACCAGAATTTAATAAATATAAATCAACTCAGAGGATTTACAAATTTTAGAAACTTTAAGTCATCTCCAAGAGAGTTCCTATCCAAAGAGAAAGCTCAGAAATATCTAAAAGCTGGAATCTAAGATCACCCAGCTAACTCTGAAACTGGAGGCAAATTTGTCACTGTCCTGGGTAATAAGCTTAAGCTGAATTTCCTTGCATGAATTAGTCTGGACCTAGAACCATGCACATACAGGATTTGAATTATTAATTTAAGATTTTTTTCTGTGCAATGCACATTGCTGTGTAAGGTGCCTTTGGAACTGCTTCGTATAGCTTCACGACAGAGCATTGCAAAGTGTAAATGTGCTGTAAGTAACTAGTGATCTTTTTCTCACATAGATCATCAACAAGGAAACAGAAATAGATTGTTTTCTGTGATTTCATTGTTTGAGAGAAACAAACATTTTGGGGCTTTTCTACCTTTTTGGGGGGGCAGCACTACTGTAGGACTCAGGATGGCAGAGTAACAATGAATTTAAACTGTGCAAAATAAAAATATTAGGTTGGTTGGTTGGTCTTTTCAACAATTCTTCTGTGCTGTTTTGTGAACTTCATTAATAATACCATGCCATTTGAGATTAGAAGCTCGAAGCCTTCATTATTAATAGTGATAACATCTTATTAGATATACTAAAAGCACTGATTGAATTAGATGTATCTTCTTGCTTCTAGATTACTCTGCTGCTCCTTGAGGCAGGACAAATGAGTATTTTGTTATTTTCCCCTTTCTCTTTACCATACACTGTACATAAAAGCTTTCCAGAGTGCCAAATGCCTGTCACTACATACAATGTCTAGAGGAGAAGAAAGTTTAGATTTATGTACTACAAAAGTAGATTTTAAGATAATACAAACTAAATATCTTAAATATTAAGGCATGCAAAAAAATAACAAACAGACTTTTGGTCATTAATACATCATGACTACAGTTACTTTAGTTTTCAGACATGACATGAATTTTTTTTGGTTGATCAAATAATAAGGGAAAGACTTAGATGTCAGATGTCTACTTTCAATACTTTATCTCATTTACTACTTTACCATAAGTGTGATTTGTTTTGCTGACTGCAGAAATATTTTTTTCTTTAAATTCATATTCTAGATTTATGGCACCTATTTAAAAAAAACAAACAAAAAAACCAAACCAAAACCAAACCAAAACTGGATAGTACGCTTACTTCTGTTGAACACTTACTTTGTTACAAAGCTTGATTTAGTTCCATTATATAGTACAGTTACTTGATAACTAAAATATTTAATATTTGCCTTTTAACTTGCATGATATCAAAAATACATTTATGTGATTATTTTCATTTGCTTCACATGCATAAGGAGTATGTCTACTGTCTTTACTTTTTTTCCTGATCCTTAGAGGTTACCACTGTCACAGTGTAGTACTGCTGAAATCATGAGAGCAGATCTAAATTATGTTTGTTTGGAAATCAAAGACTTGAGTGTATCTGATGAACAACATACCTGGGTTTCGTTAAAACAACATACTTGCTTTCTGGTAACAATGGAAGCACAGTGAGAATAACAGAACTTTCCTTTATACTTGGGGAAAAGTGTTCTACAAGTAGATCAGAACTGGATCACTACTGTTGCCCACAAGTTTTGATTTCTATTAAAATTCTATTCATAACTTGTTCAGCAAATACACTCAGTAGGCTTAGAGACAAGTAGACTGAAAAACAGCTTCAGGCTTTTCAGTGGTGAGGCCTCAAAGATAATTTTTGAACATGAATTATACAGTTGGTAGCTGTGACAGCCTGAAGAAATAAAAACAATGCCATATAGGACATTTGTTTGTTATGCTTTGTACGCTTTTTTAATGCTACTACCTGAATATAAAGGTCCTGTGTACACAAGGCACTCTTTACTTGCTTAACTGGGGGGAAGAAATGAGAATCAGCAAACAACTTTTAAAGGGTTTTCAAAAACCAGCAACCAGAGAGACATTTTTGCTCTTTCTATTCCTGTTTCCTATTTCCATAGGTGTGTATATTTAAGTGCTCATGGGTTGAAGAGCCTGAATCTGTATAATTGCAAAAGTTCCCACATGGTAGCTTAAAAGCTGATTCCAGTACTGCCAAAAGTAAATGGTATTTGGAGTTCAGTGTGGATGGCAATCAACCAGATGAATCACCATTTGTTTCCCCTTATGTGATTTTGGATAAATCATCACGACACTCCTTTATTTTAGAAAATATCAAATGGAAATGAGTGCTTTTTCTTTGTAAAGTTTCCAAAAGCACTAATGTGCAAGGTATTATAATATGTGCATGCAGCTGTATTTTTGCATTCATAAAACTCTGAAATCCTCATATCCCTTAAAAGAACAAAATCGAAACTTAAGATTCCATTTCTGATGTCTTGATTTAGAAAAGACAGTTGGTCTCTATATTCCAAAAACAATATGATAGTGAATATTTCCAGCAGAATATATATCATATACAATGTGAGTAGACATGCAGGACGTAAAATCTACCTCTAATTATTTACAGTGATTCTTCCGTCTCTCTGATAAGTAACTGCATTTTAGTTTAAACGAGATGAAATGAATTGTCATAGAGATCTGGAATGTTGCAGTGTGTTGCTTTGTGTGGCACAGTGCAATTAGTGCAGTGTTTATTTTGCCTGTCTGACATTACTATATACACTAATGTCAAGTAACATAGCTCTGTGTCAAGGGTCTTTGTTTATTAATGTAGAGGCCACTGCCCTACAAATCCTAACACAATAATAAAAAGGGATTGCTACAATCATAATCGAACTAGATCTTGCTTGGGTTTTTTTTTGGCAAAGCAATGGAACTGTCTTTTCACATCAGTAGTCCACATTTGATTCATATTTCTGTTTAACAGCTGGAAGCTGCCATGGGTGAAATGAGAGTTGTCAGCCTTAGAAAGAGAAGCAAGCATTCATCTCTAAACTGATCTCAAAATGTAATTCCCATTTTTAAAAAAACCTCTCAGAGTGGCAACTAGATTACAGAATATCTGTTTCAAGTTATCTAGGGAAGAGCATAATGACTTTTGAGTACATTTTCTTGCTGAGCTAGCTTCAAAAGGCTCATGCACAGTATTTGATCATTTCTGTCAATTAATTACCATGAGCTCTATCTTACACAGATGTAAAGCTGAACTGCTCCAATATTAGCTAGAAATGGGACATTGATAAAATGTGCTTTGAATTGCTTTAAGAGACAAGAGAGATTCTTCCATCAAGCTGCAACACTTCAGAGAATCCAACAGAATTATATTCTCAAGAAGGACTATTCAAAATTTATGAAAAGTTAACGGAATTCCTGGTTTAATTACTAATATCATCATATTACATGTAAAGAGGGAATGTATTATTTGATCCATAAAGCAATGTATTTTGCCTGTGACTAAAAAAAAAAAAACAAAACGACAACAGACCAATCACCCCACAGAGCACATTACCTTCACTCATGGGTGCAAACAGCTACATCTCTGAATTCATTGGGGAAATGTGCTTTAATGAATGAAATCTCAGTTTTACATAAGGCTAGTGTCTTTGAACTCTGTAAGCAGCTGTAAGTAAGGCATAGTGATTTTTAAAATGTGAGTAGTGTACATTATCTGGAAAAGGAAGTGGTTTTTTTTCTTCTCTTATGTATTTTGGATGAAAACATTGCTTATTCAAAGCTTGTCTTGGCTTACTTACACTGTGAGGACTGGAATATATTTGAGGAGACAATATAATCTCTTTACCCCTTTCGCTCAAGAATTAACAGGTTGACACGAGTAAGTCGCTGACCCTTTGTAGGAAAGGGGGAAAGGAATTGAGAATTATGTTTGGCATTTCATCTGAATAAACAGACCCACCAGAATGATTGAAACTGCATCTTTACAGAAAAAAAAAAAATTCTAGTTTTATTTCAATTATGTTCTGAGATACTCTGTTTAAAAAATCAGGACAAATTATTTACTCTTGGAAATTATTTACTTACTTGGAAAGCAGAATTCTGTCTTTTTAAGTAGTGTTGTATAATATCCACTCTGCAGTTTTGTGACATTTGAATGTTGGTTTAGGTCATCTTAATAGCTGCTGGACAAGTGAGGAATAAAAACAATTACATTTTTTTTTTCAACCAAGCCTGAACAAAAGTGGTGAAAGCATATATTTAAGAGAAAAAAAGGTGCTGAGTTTTCTGATATAGCCATTGTACAAACTTCCTTGTATTTCCTGATGCTTACACACAATGTCACAGTCATTTCTGCTGGGTGGGAGCCTAAAAACTGCATACAGGAATATAACTAATATATTAAAAAAATACTCATAAATCCTGTCTCTGGAGTTAGGCATTTTATACTAAGTTCTCAGGAAATGCTTCATTGTAGTAAGGAGTCGTGATTCTGATGTCTCTTTTGCAATGGGACACTCAAAAGGAAGCAGAGTGTAGTACTCTGTCTTGAGAAATGTGGGCAGAAGTTCTAAACAGATGTACTTTGCACAAAGCAATGCAAAAAAAACCCAAAAAATGGTACTACCCAAATCTACTTTTGGATTTATCATTGTAAATTCTATTTTAAATATCAAGCCCTTTGTGAATTTAGAAAATAAAATGACCGCTGGAAGAGCCATCTACTATGGTTATGTATTAAATATTAAATTGAGAGTTCCTGGGAACTGTAATTCTTACCCATCTTCTAGTATATCCACAGACAGATTGCTTATGGACTTAACTTTGAAAACTTTCACTACAATAATGCAAATTTTAATTGGCATATATTTGCTTTATTTCTTGGAAGAATTGTTTGTCCTTTACAATTGTTGTAGCTTGATGTTTGATATTTGTTCTAGCCAGTTTAATACAGTTCTTAGAATATCAGCACTGCATATCAATCCTGAGCATTACCATGTAATGTAAATTTAGCCCTAGAAACTTAGTTTCTTTGTATACATGTAATTGTAAGTCAATGTGTCTTTTATTGAAAAGATACCACTAAAACTAGTCAGCTGAAGTATTAAGCACAGAGATCAGATCTTTAAAATTAACAGTTTTGCTCTGTTAAAGTTTATGTCTTTGAAAAGCCTCAGCTCTTTCTTTTTCACTTGAATCAGGAAACAAACACTTATTAATAGATTCAGTCTCTTACTGGCCCCTTTTATGATTATAATATGATTATTATTTTGTTCAAGGCAGACCAAATGACAGATCTTGTATGGGCTTCACTCAGTTTCATCCATAAACATCTCTGGAAAGACTGAAATGTTAATCATCTTACTGTTTAAAATATAGATTAAATTCAGTTCTGTCACAGTAAGCATGTTTGCCATCACATTAGCCACAATGATCATACCTATTAGACCTCTTATATACCAACTTGTGGAATCATTTTTTTTCACTTGGTATCAAAATATTATTTCCCTCAACAGGTAGCTGAAAAGAAAAGCAATTCTTATTCATTTTTATTTCATTGGCAGTTTTCCTTTTTAATCCTGCTCATCAGAGCTGTTAGAAATGTATATTTGTAAGAACTGGAAAAAGCATTGTCTGGTCAGCATTCAGGAATATAGAAATATAGTATAGTGAAAAACAAGAAAAGAAAGAAAAAAAAAAAAACCCACCACAATGATTAAGGAGAAAAGCTGTTTAACCATTTGTTCACTTTCTCTTCAATGAATAGCAAAGTAAATTGTGGCCAGTATGCACTATTTAGTAATTAAGAAAGCTATAAATATCTGCTTCCAAGACCTCCAGTGAACCATCAGCTTCTCTAAAAAGAATGGCAGTGCTCAGTAAGATGCCAGACAGCTATTTTTAAAGGAAAAAGACTGCTTTGTGAGTCAATAAAATATGTTATAAAGTGGCAGTATATTTACAAGTAAATGGCATTGTAGGGTGAGTTTATAACCTGACACTGGTGAAAAATGGATTTTTTTCAAACTTCTAAGCCATTGATAAAAAACATGTTGGGTTCATTTCTTTTGAAAAGAATGCTTCTGGATACCCCATAAAATTGCTTTTTACTACTGACTCTTCATCAGTTCTGTTGTTTCAAAGTAAATTATGGAATTTCCCACATTTCTAAATGAAGTAGTACTGGAAAAGAAACAACTCTGTTCAGTCTGAGCTTTAAGCCTTATAGACAGTGTGTTTTGTGATCTGCAAAGGGCAAATTTATATTGGTGATTTCATTTTCGTATCAAGCTTTAGTTTTCCCCTCATGTCATGTGATGTGAAAAATAAATAGTAGTGTGTTTATTTTAAAAGAATGTTAAAAAATATTTCCCTATTTGTTAAAATCCCATTCCTCCCACAGTTACTGATATTGTGTCTGTTGATGTCACTGTGGTCACAGTTTTCCATTTCTTGTGTTTGACTCTTTTACAATGCTAAACTAAGACAAACCACTACCACCATGACCACCACCAAATAATCATAATGCTGCTAAGATACTTTATCATGATGAGAAACAAATACTTTGCAGTCAAATTTTGTGATCAGTGTAAAAGTATCGTTACCTGCATCAGTGCTTAAGTTAACAGTACTGGTTAGCAATTGTAGTTTTCAGTTGAAGGAAATTAGATGTGTCCTTTCAATATGGATTTTGCAAGCTCAGCTATCATTTCCTAGGTCTGATGAATTCAAAACTTACAGTAGTCTGATATTTACAACTTTCAAAGCTGTCTTCATCTTTCATGGTGTGGCTTTATCTTTAATGAGTCAAACAAACAGTACAGTATCTCAGGTTTGCATAACTGCCTATGCATTGTGAATGACCTCAACCAGATACCTCAAAAGTATATATGGTGAGTGCATCTGATTCTGTACTGTAATTTTTGTGTGACTTGTAGGAATTTTCCTATAGAAATTGCATAAATAGAATATATTCCATTTCCAAATATATTCTGTTTCATTGGGAAATTATATTTAAATTATAACTTACTGCTAAAACTAAAACATTCACCTCAACTCTTTAAGTAATATTTTTTTATCAGGCTAAAATCTAAATGTTTAACTACACTAAATAGGTAAATATTTGACAATTTGTCTCCACAGTTCCTAAACATGAAATTTCTTAGCTACATGAAAATGTAGTTCTTTTAATTGCTGCAATGATGTAGAGGTAAATATGAAAACAAATTATGTTATGACTGAACAAGGTCTTCATGACTTGAAGAAAAGCTGGACTAATAAACTCCCAGAATGACTGAAATCTGTGCATCTGTCGAGCCTTAAGTTCCTTCATTAAGCCAGCATAAATGATGCATTCAGCTGCTAAAAACAAAGTTTGATGCATTGGAGAGTTGGTCAAATTCTCTTGGGAAACCAAAATAGAACAAGATGAAGTGAGAGAAAAGTCTTTTCATTTGTGTACTTCTGCAAAGCAGATATCATGAAAAAAAAGGAGTTAAATCCAATTTATGTCTTCTAATTTGGTGAAGTTTTCAAGAGATGAAACAACAATCACTTTTTAAAACGTAGTCAATATTATGCAGAACTTTTTATGCATATTTTCATGTAAACTTAACTGAATTGCCTTTTTGTGACTATGTCATAGATTTTAAAACAAAATCTAATACAAAATATTTGGTGCATACATTGTTTATATGCAAGCTTATTCATGACTCCAACTTACTGCTGTTATTTTCAGTAAAACACTATTTCAAAATAGCTAAAGCTTACGTGCTGTGAAGAAGTGCAACACATGACAAATCTCCTAATAAATGTATTTGCAAACAAGAAAAGATCTCCTGCTGTGTATGCAGTCTGACCATTAAAATTATTTTCAAATTCATCCTTTTATTTTGATCTGGATAAGTCAAAGACTCTGAAAGCTTCAAATTATCCTCAGGCTGAGATTAAATGACATTTTAGAGCAAATGCAGTGAAACTTATATTGGAAAAATCTCATTCACGTAATTCTGCCTGTGAATGCATTTATGCATTGAAGCTTTTGTGTGCTAAACTTGTAAGATTACAAGGTGATTCTTACAAATTTTGTTTTAATTTGAAAATTATTCAAAACAAATTATTGAATATATGAGTGCTCCTGAATTTGTGTAATTCTTTTTTTTTTTATTAAACCCAAACACTTTCTATAGGTTGGTAATTTTACTAGGAGAATGCGTCAGTGTCCAGACTGCCAAAACTTTAAGTTTAAAGTTGTAGGTGTTGCAGTCTGAAGCATGAACAACAAATATTTTTTAGAAAACTGAAGAAATGTAGGCAATATAATGCATCTATACATAATATTTTTTTGCTCCCAAGTCCAGCTTTTCAAAGCATTTCATCACATGCAAAATGTATATTCAAATTCCAAATGCATCTAACGCAGGGCACCTAGAGTAGAGTCAGTATAACACAGGAGATCTCTCATGGCTTGTCTTGCTGCATGAAATATATGTTGCACCATCCCTTCCTCCTATCTAATACTACTCCTTGATTAAAGTGAAACATTTCCCAAATGTTAATGCATCTTCTATTTTTTTTATTATTATAATTACAACTTTTTAACCCTGATTTCTGTTTACCAATCTGTTTGCCAAACTTTTTTCTGTACAATCATGTTAGAATCAGAAAATGTGAATCATCTTAAAGGAGTTCTATTCTTACTGTGTTAGGTACCAATTAAAACAATAAAGATGACCTCTACTCTACATGATCCTACCTGAGAAAATAGAAGCAATCTTGTTGATTCATTCCGTCAGTAAAGAACAAATAGATTTTTTATCAAATAGAAATTTAAATCACCAGTCCTAGCTACAAAGGTTGTATATGGACTGAAAATCTGTCCATCACGCTAATGAACTCACAGCTTCTCTTCAACTATTTCTAAGAATATGCAAATTTTGGAGTACATAATAGCATGGCATGTAGAGAAGTTCCTGAGTTAAGTTGTGTCCACTGAGAATGTTCTGTCTCTATACTAGACATGTCTGGTGGTTGAAGCATCTTTGATGTTCACAAACTCTTTCAAAAAAAAGGAGAAAGGAAGAGTTAGACTCTACAGTATCTAATATTTAAAACAAAAAAACCAAACAAACAAACTGACTAGAGTATTTCTGCTGTTCTCCTAAACCTGTGACTTCAAATACTTTTTCTGATGTTAGTCTCATGGAGCATACAACATTTTCTCAAATTGATGGTTCTTTGAAGAGCTGTGTGCAACTGGGATATGGTGTGAAGAATTAACTAAAATCTTACTTTGATATTTTCCAGATTCATATACTTTTATTTTTTTTTTTTAAACAGAGAGGTTACACTGAGTATGTAATAAGAATATATTGAGAGAGGATGGTGTTATTTAGATCCTGGTTTGATGTCAATACAGGTTTAGAAATGTTCAGTTTATATTCACAATACAGAGGAGCAATGTTAGTGCTTTAAGATAAATGCTACTAATTATTCCATAGATGTACCAAAGTTTATTCAGAATTTATATTTATTTCTAAGTTTTGCAAGCTTTAAGTAGGAAAATGAACTTCCATTTCCCTTAATATCTTGTTTTGAAATTTTAAAATTCTAAAATTAAAATTGAGATATATCATGGTTTAAGCCCAGTTGGCTGCTAAGCACCACACAGCTGCTCACTCCTCTTCCTCTCCTTCTCCACCTCCTGTCGGATGGGGTGGAGAATCAGAAAATAAATCAAAACTCGTGGGAACATTTATTAGCTAAAATAAAATAAAATAAAATATTGGAAAGAATGATAAAATATAATAATAGTAAATGAGAGAAACAAAACTCAATAAAAGACAAGTGATGAACGATGCAACTGCTAACCACCCACTGACTGATGCCTGAGCAGCAATCCACCTCTCCCTGCCAACTCCCTCCAGTTTATACACTGGGCATCACATTCCATGGAATGAAATAGCCCTGTGGCTAGTTCAGGTCAGCTGTCCTGGCCATGCCTCCTCACACTGCCCACTCCCCAGACAATGGGCTGGCAGGGCAGGGTGAGAAGCAGAAAAGGTTTTGATGCTTGCAAGCACTGGTCATCAGTAAGCAAAACAGCTTTTCAGCATAAACACAAAAGACGACCCTGTAGCAGCTACTAGGAAGAAAATTTACTATCCCAGCCAAAACNTCCTCTCCTTCTCCACCTCCTGTCGGATGGGGTGGAGAATCAGAAAATAAATCAAAACTCGTGGGAACATTTATTAGCTAAAATAAAATAAAATAAAATATTGGAAAGAATGATAAAATATAATAATAGTAAATGAGAGAAACAAAACTCAATAAAAGACAAGTGATGAACGATGCAACTGCTAACCACCCACTGACTGATGCCTGAGCAGCAATCCACCTCTCCCTGCCAACTCCCTCCAGTTTATACACTGGGCATCACATTCCATGGAATGAAATAGCCCTGTGGCTAGTTCAGGTCAGCTGTCCTGGCCATGCCTCCTCACACTGCCCACTCCCCAGACAATGGGCTGGCAGGGCAGGGTGAGAAGCAGAAAAGGTTTTGATGCTTGCAAGCACTGGTCATCAGTAAGCAAAACAGCTTTTCAGCATAAACACAAAAGACGACCCTGTAGCAGCTACTAGGAAGAAAATTTACTATCCCAGCCAAAACCACAACAAGATGATAGTTAAAATACAGATAGTCTGTGTATGAGCTTTGACAATACAAATAAGCAGTTTCAGTTTGATACGATAAGAAAAAATCAGAAAAAAAACAATTTGCAAAAAGTGTGAAACTTTGTAAATCGCTAGTAAATGACACTTTATACAATATCAGGTTCAAAGACTACAAACAGGTAATACGTGGGTCTTTCAAGAGCATACAAAAGTTTTTCTTTAAAGGTGAAATGGAAAGATTGGGCATATGACTGAATGAACGGTCAATTACATGTCTAAGAGATGCTTTCCGAAAGAGACTGCAAGGTTTAAACATATTCTGGAAGTGAGATACTAAAAAATAATACTTTTTCCTCTCACATGTTATGGATCTCAGTAGGAGTGGATAATACTTCATAGCAGTGGATAAAGGGGAAATCTGACAGGACTGGACCAGGGGAAGATAAGGGACACTTGGACACTATTTTCAGTCTGAATATTGGAGAGAAAAAAATCCTTTTTTTTTTTTTTAGCTAAATTCCAAAATACTGGAAGGTAATCTTTAAAAGTGTATTAACATGTTGGACTAGATGATCTCTAAAGGTCCCTTCCAACCCCTACCATTCTATGATTCTATGTAAAAGTACATACATATATTTATAAATGCACTAAAACCACCTGTGTCTCTGAACTGCTAAAGGTAATAAATAGTCTCTCTAATTTGAGAAATTTGTTCCTTTTTTCCCATGTGGAAAGATAAAATCAGACAGGCTTGGTTTACAGGGAATTGGATTTATTTTGTTATGACAGTATGTCATGCAACCACCATCTGTTAAAAAACACTTGACAGTTCATGGGGGAAAGTAGAAAACCCGGGCCATGTTTAAAAAGCCCTTTAGACATCCAGGAAAATGTGGTGGGTTCCAGACATATGATAACTGTTCTGTATCAAGAGACAGTATTTCTCTGGGTAAATGATGCCCTGAATCACCCTTCCCTGATATTGGTATGAGTGTGTTGACAGAGGAAGGTAGTGGCTGAGAAGAAAATTTTGCTAAGTTCGTCCTCTATCTGGGGAGATTGTCACAAAAGATATAAAATTCAAGTGATTTTACTAAAAAGGGTTTTTTTTTAGTAAAATTTATAAGTAAATCTCCTTGGTGAAGCTGCTGCTGAAGAGAAGATGCATGAGAAATCAGGCAAAATGAGAATAAGAGTGATAAAGAAGGGGATTGTTTAAATCCATGCTCCTGCAAGCTATAAAACGTCTGAGAACAATGTTAGGAGCAATTGATTCTGGGAAGAAAGGAGTTAATTATCTTAACCATTAGGCTGTTCACTGTCCTACTCTCTCCCTTTAACTTTCTGGTCCTGAGCNCTGGGTAAATGATGCCCTGAATCACCCTTCCCTGATATTGGTATGAGTGTGTTGACAGAGGAAGGTAGTGGCTGAGAAGAAAATTTTGCTAAGTTCGTCCTCTATCTGGGGAGATTGTCACAAAAGATATAAAATTCAAGTGATTTTACTAAAAAGGGTTTTTTTTTAGTAAAATTTATAAGTAAATCTCCTTGGTGAAGCTGCTCCTGAAGAGAAGATGCATGAGAAATCAGGCAAAATGAGAATAAGAGTGATAAAGAAGGGGATTGTTTAAATCCATGCTCCTGCAAGCTATAAAACGTCTGAGAACAATGTTAGGAGCAATTGATTCTGGGAAGAAAGGAGTTAATTATCTTAACCATTAGGCTGTTCACTGTCCTACTCTCTCCCTTTAACTTTCTGGTCCTGAGCCCCAGGTAGCATTCTGATCTAGAGCATCAGATAACATTCTGGTTCAGGGGGCCAGATAATTAGTACCATTCTGGTCTAGAGCTCCAAATAATCAATAGCCTAACTCAGTTAGTTGGCCAAATGATTTTGAAACATATATGAATATGTATAACTTGTGTAATAAGGGCCAATCAATAAGGAGAATGTAATATGAAAAAGCAATAAATAACCAATCAAGGTAAAGGGTAAATTTAATGAACAATTATAAGCAGGCTTTTATGCATAGTAATAAAGAACAAAATAATGTTGGGTATAAATATTTGTTAATTCTAATGCCTTGATGCACATTCTTTGGGAATGATCCCTTGTCCCCAGTGCATCATCAAATAAAGGACATCTCTGCTTATCTAACTTTTGTATAGATAATTTTTTTTTTTCCAAGTGAATTTGCAACAAGATCACTGCATTTTGTGCTATGAGTAAGGTCTCAGTAAAAATTTACTGGTGTCCCAAAGAAAATATTTATTCATTTTATATGGGTGTCAGTGCAATATCTTTATGTTTAAAACATGATAGGGAAGGCAGTGTTCTCTGCCTTATACTACAGTTGTTACCATAAGGTTCAAGTTTTCACTTTATATGTCAAATAACCATATTAGTAATGTTGAGTATTTTCATGCTTTGGTAATTCAGTAGTCAAAATGTCAAATTGAACGTCACCTCCACTAATGTAGCTACACTTCTGTGCCAAAAGTAGCAAATATTAGATTTTTTTTTCCCCCTTGTGTTGTGGTTTAAGGCCAGTGGGGATCAAAGCACCACATAGCTATGAGGAGGAAAAAAGTAACCAAAGGCTTCATGGGTTTAGATAAGGACAGGGAGGGATTACTCACCAAATATGGTTCTGGGCAAAACAGACTCAACTACTTAACTTGAGGAAGAAAAGAAAATCAATCCACCAACAACCAAAATGCGAACAAATGGAAAACAACACAGAGTAGGATGATGAGAAAAATACAGCCATGCCTGTAAGACCTCCTTCCCCACCCCACCTTTCTTCCTGACTCAGCTCCCTACTCCTGATATATCTACCTCCTCCTCCTCCTCAGCAGTGAAGAGGAGCAGGGAATAGGGGTTGTGGTCAGTCCCTCACGGATGGTCTGTGCTGCTCCTTCCTCCTCAGGGGAGAAGGACTCCTCGCATTCTTCCCCTGCTCTAATTCTAGTATCCTACTGTACCTCCCATGGGATACAGTCTCTAACAAACCTCTCTGGTGTGAGTCCTTTCCAAGGACTACAGCTCCTCACAAACTCCTTTAGTGCGGGTCTCCTTCATGGCAGCAGAACTCCAGGCCCATTCTGCTCCAGTGTCGTCTCCCCACAGAGTTACAGCCCTTTTAGGCACAGCCACCCCCCTGTACCATGGGGTCTTCCACGAGCTTCCGGCAGACATTGGCACCATCGTTGCCCTTCACGAGTTGCAGAGAGACAGCTGCCATCTCACTACTGGATGCAGGGAAGCTTTTGCTCTGGCACACCTGCCTCCCTCTTTCCTTACTGACCTGGGGGCCTTCATGGTGGTTTCTCTCTCATCCCACTCTTTTCACTTCTTGTTCCTCCTGAAAATATTTTATTAAAAAGTAAACACAGAGCTGGGCCAGTTTTGAGCAGCTTCTAGCAGGGGAGCATCACCCCTTATTACCAAACAACGTCTCCATGCAAACCCAACACATCCTGAAAAAATGCCAGTAATGTTAGTAGGAAAATCCTTTATTTTGTGGAACATCAGTGTACAAACAGTCTATTTTCCAGCACAACTTTCACCATAGCAACTTTTCAAAGATGACATTTCCCAAGAAACCATAAAAGTAATTTCTCAGAATAAAATACATTTACTGTCTAGTATAGACTTGTTCTGAAAGCCTTTATTTATACACAAAAATCTCTATCTGTCTAAGTAATATTAGTGAAATTAGCAGAGTTGGGCTCTTGATCTGAAGTGTTTTCAACATAGTGGATTCCAGATGCTATACTTTTGTCCAGATGAACGGGAATTTTACCCATGCTTGGTTTTTTATTTATCTGGAAATATTTTTTTAATTAAAACATTGTATTTTTAATTGTGTCTGCAGAAAGATTTCTGAGATCATCATAATCTTTCCTCATCTAGTTTAAGAAAAGAATTCTGGGACAAACAGTATACAGTGTTAAAAAGATGTAGAGAAAGAGATTATTCCTTTCCTATATTTTAAAAACAATACATTTGCCCAAACAAGTTAAAAAAAAGAAAGAATTTAGACAAATATTAAAATACATTTGAATTGTTTCTCTACTTGAAGAAGAATCTACACTCAAGTCAAGCATTTTGGTCCTTGCTAGTGTTTTGTTGTAGTTCTATTTTTGCAGTACTAATGTAGTTATTTATGTCTTTAAAGCTTCTCTTATAAAACTTTGGGTTTCTGTATAAAATAATTGTCCCTTATGCTGCCAAAACAGACATAAAGATTTATAACTCTTAGCATCAAATTGCATGTATCCAGCTTGTCACCACTCTTTTTGATGTTGTATTCAATTTGAAAGCATATCACTGTGTGCGAAACCCAGTGACTTTTTATATCTAATCTCTCATCACCTTTCAGCTGTAATGCTGCCATCTGTAATCCACTCAGGTTGTTGTAATTTATTTTGTGAAGCTAAAATATCCCAATCAACTTTTTCTTATTCAGGAAGAATGTTCTAACTTACCTTTAAGATTTCCCCCAAAATCTTTAAAAATTAAAAAAAATATCATCAACAAATTTCTACTAGCTCTATTCGGCTGTGACGGAAACAGAACGAAAGGAGGTGTGTAACTATGCGTGGACACGTGCATATGTGCAGAATAGAAAGCACATGTGTATTCCAATTGTCTGTATAGTCACAATGCTATGCTCTGCTTCTTTGCAATTAATTACTTTTAATTCCATATATTCCTGAAATAGATTTTTACAAGTTAAGAAGAAAAAAAAAGTGAAAATTGAATGTGAGGTTGAAGTGAATATTCATTCAAGTTTGAGCTTTGAGTATTGAAGGGACTACAAGCTTACATATTTATATACCTAGTAATATTTAAATGTCTGATCAGTTTGGAAGGAGAAAGAATAGAGGACAAAGGAAATGGAACAGTATAGGATATACCTTCTCTTTCTATTCCCACCTGAAAGCACAAAACAGAGATTTTGAGCCTTGTTTGCTGGTTTACAAATGCATTGATCTGTGGAAGTTTCTGTATATTTTCAAGATGAACTTTATGATCATAAAAGTGTTTCTGTTTTATAGTTGAGTTCTTGCCTTTTGTGTATTTCAAATCTTATTATAGACAGAAGCTTAAAAGAGATTTTATTTTCTTGTGCTATCTTACAATGACGTATTGGCAATATTTCAGAATGTGACTTTTTCAAATGTTTTCTGAGAAAAGACATGGGTCCTTGTATATCTATAAAAAGATGACTGGCCATGAGAAAAATCAATAATTTATTTTCCAACAGAAGAAAAGCCATGGTTTTTTTTATCATAACCAAAGAAAATAAACACCCTGAAAAATCAATTATGTGGGGCTTCTGTTTGGTAATAGTTTATATTGATGAATATGCACGTTTAAATTCAGAACATAGAAGTCAATGTATGTGAAAAGTCATCTTTACAGGTGCATGACTAAGTTTTGGGTTTTTTTCTTTACTTTGCAGTGACTCAGGGTGGGGATGCAATTGCATCTGATACATGTCCTGATCCTGGAATTCCTGAAAATGGGAAAAGGGTGGGCTCTGACTTCAGGTAGGTACATATAGTTTGCTATATGACCAAGAGGAAGGTATTTTGCATCACATGTATACAGAGCAAGCAACTATAGATATGTATTATTTCCATTGCATATCTTGAATAGGTTCTGCTTCTTTCTTTTTTTAAATCAATGCATTTTAAACAGGAATTTTAAAGCATAGAAGTGTAGGAAGGGCAAAATTCAGTGGACATTTTAGAAACAGCATAGAAGGTTGTCTGCTTTCCCACTACATAAATGTTGTTAAAAAGCTTTGGATAAAAGGCAAATTCAGTGTCTGAGGTTGTGATGAATACAATATCTTTTCATTTTTATTTTTTTACTTTTGTTAAATGCATTTAAAAAAAAAAAAAAAAGATGAGATCAAATGGATCCCTGTGGAGAAAGTAGGAAAGTTACTCTTTCACTATTGGGAAAAAAAAAAAAGCAGAGACTTCAAGCTGTGGCAGAGAAGAGGGTCAAAGGAAGGAGATGGGAACCTCCAGTTCATGCAGAGATTTAAAAATAGCTCAGCAGGGAAATGATAGCCAGACCTAAGAGTAAATGGGAAGAAAAACTTCACAGGAATTAGAAGGAATCATGCAACACTCTGTATAAGCCCAGAAAGCAAGTTAATAAAACCTGGCTCCTGAATCAAGGTTCTTCCAAGCTAGGAATTAACTGATGGGAAAAATAATTTAAAAATCAATCCTAATTCTAACTGACCTACTCTTTTTGCTATTATTATTATTCTCTGTTTATCCTGCACAAAGAAGTTTGAGATACTTATCTCCAACTTTAAGAGGATCAGTTATATGCAAAGTCATGATTTCATTAGAAAGAGGACAACAGTTAAATGTGTTTTTAGAAATAGTGAAATAAACTTTTCAACAAATAGGCTAGGGAGAGACAAACTGTCCAGAAGATGTTTGCTATTTCCCTTTCTATATATTCTGATTCAGTTTGACTAATGCAAATACAAAAATATAGTATTCACTTGCTGTCCAACTGTCTGCTGCTTTAGGACAACAAATGTAATTTTTAATCTAAGTCTTTATTAATGCGTGATGTATTGAGGAAACATCAGTTGATAGAAGACTATGTAAAAATGGAATACTAAACTATAAATATATACGAACATATAACTCTTTCTCAAGGAGTCTCAAGATCCTTCGGTCTGTATTTACTCGAGGGATACCTGTATACTTCTACTGTTATTGTAAATAGTACATTAACGTTAACTATTAATTAAGGCAAGTATGCCTTATTTTACTTCCTCTGCTTGTGTCTCTACTTGTAGCAATAAAAGATTGCAGACCATACCACTTCATCTGAATTACTCTAGATAAAATACTTGACTGAAAAGTTAAGTGAAACATCTAGGATCAATTTTATGAATGGAAAGAGAAAAACATCTTTGTAAAGAGTTAACCCCATAGCCTAAATGTTTAATGGAAAATAGCATAAATTCACACCTGAAAGGACCTTTCTCACATCATTAGCAATAAATAACAGAGTAAGTTCAGCAGATCCCGATGGTGAGGGAGGCTGTGCGTATGACATGTAAGAAGAGGCTGAGAGTTTTGGGTTTGCACAGCCTTAAGAGGATCTGAAGGATCTTATTGCTGTCTATACCTAGTTGAAAGAGGGTAGGAGAGAAAATGACTTTTTTTTCTCCTCTAGACTGTAGTCTGTAGTTTGAAATAGAAAAAGATTTAAAATAAAGTTGGTGAAACAGGTCCAAAGATCCAAATCATGAACTCCAGCATGGAAGAGCCTGAAAATAACATTCTCAGCAGTGTATGAAATTATCAAGATAAAAAGTCCAAAAGAACCAGAAACCTCAAAGTATGTTTTAAGACATCTGAGGGAATCTAATGTCAAATAACCTTGAAAACATAGGAAACTCTATTTTGAACACAGCGTCTTATGAACAAACTTGGGTTGTCTGGAGCTTTCTTACAAGCAATTCTTAGTCAAATAACAGAACAAGTCTATTCCTCTCCTTCCTTTACCTCATTCACTGTCATAACGTTTTCATTTCACCTAATGTATCTTACTGTTCATGGGCATAAATGACTGCATAAAGCATTCCGAAATAGCACAAGAAATATCATATAAGCTGCTAAGTAAAACATGTTAATATACTTTTATCACTTATTATTTGTGTGCGTGTTTTGGGCTTCCAATTCTGAATAATAATTGAGAGATATGATGATATTTTAATTTCCTCCTAAATCTTAATTGTTACTATAAGACTAATTATGCAACAGCAACTGTTTTTATGTACTGTAAACTTTTTAAATGTTTATTTAAATCATATCGTAGTCATCTTAAAGTAAGCCACCTATATCCAGCTTGACATTGAAATACAGATTTTGGCTGTAATTTAGTTTTACTTTCTGTGAAATGACAAATCAAGTTCTTTGCTTAAGAGAAGGGAAAATAATATTTGTTGTTGCCTGCATTTCCCCAATGTAATGAGAATACTGTGGAGAGTAAAAGAAAGGCAATGATTTTTTTCATTTTTAAGAGGCGAGTATAGACACCAGAAGGAGCTATTGTTCTTGTTAGGAGAGTGATAACTATGAATATTAATCTCAACTAAAACGTGTGAAAATACACGTTATTCAAAATCTTTTCCAGTCTACCGAAAGACATGTGAGTGGGATTGATGGAAAGGCAGAGGGTTTATTTTCAAAATAGCCTGGGAACCAACTGATTCAATGATGACAATTTCTTTGAAAAGGGTTTCATCATTTTCAGTGTAATGATGGCATCTATTCTGATATTATAGAGCAAACAAAAAGGTATTGAAGTCTTAACCTTTAAATTCTGTTCTCCTGCCATGGTTTTACTGTATTCAGTTCAGGAAGCAGGGGAGGTGTTTTTTCTCTGATTTAAAAAAAAAAAAAAAAGTCCAATGGATATTTGGATTCATTTTGAGGAAGAAATGACAACTCAAACTTTGCTAGATAATGACAACATAATTAATGCAATTTTGGGGTCAATTTCAGATTCTATTTTTATGTGAAATCTCAAACCAATAAATGATCTAAAGGAAATCTGAAATGGATATAAACAGTAACATTTCAGTTATCCATTAAATATTATGTGGTTTGTGTAGTACTGAAAATATGCAATAATTTTTCACAATTCTACTGAAACCTTTTTTTAAAAAAAAAGCTTTTAAATTTTCAAAACAAATTTTAAAAATTAAAGTAACTTTCTTATGTGTGGTGTTTCTTACAGATTTTTTATTTTAGTCAAATTTCAGCCTTTTTTATAAAAGCACAAGTTTTGCTCTGATACAGTTCAGATTTAAAATAGAAAAAGAGGAAACTGATTTCTTGCCCTGAGGAAAGTTTATGCAGAGAACTAACAAAACAAACCAAAACACTTCCATTGTCCACAAATTTGCTCAGTGTCTCTAAAGGTAAAGATGTGATAAGAAGAAATTAAAACCCATTCATTTTTTGAACAATTGGAAATTAAATTAAGTAATAATTTCCTTTAAAATCACAACTTAAGTTAAAACAGCTTTAAAGCGATGTCCCCTTTGTAATGGAAAAAATGTCAGCCAGCAACAATGTAAAGGCAGCAGTTTGGCATTGTTTATTGGATGACGAGTTTTATTGCAGACTGTAGCCTAAATACATCCCCTATCCTAAGATGCTTACTTAGATTGTCTGGAAGCAAAAAATACTATAGTGACTCAGCTCATCCAAGATTTCTCAGTATCCACTACTCTCTTAAGTTATATGATTCAATTCAGATCTGAAATGTATGACATGACAACTATATATACATAGCCACACACCCCCCTATATTTCATTATTAATAAGTTATTTAAACCTTTAATTTCCTTCACATGTATTATAGTGCGACAGATCGTGCATCCATTTGGTTGTATTTAGAACTGCTCAATACTTTTTTCCATTTTTTTTTAAGACTCGACAGCGTTAAAAGTATGTTACAATTATTTTCTTGTCTCGGTTGTCAGACTCATGGCATAAACCAGATTTCTCACAATAGGTGGTATGAAATGGATGGTTCTTAACTGATACAAAAATACAGTGTATATTGTAACCACACATGAACCAGGCTCAGAACTAGCGCAGTCATTCTAGGAAAGTCTGTGACTGCTCTTCTGCAGCCTAACTGAAGTTTAATTAGAATTCTTGAAATCACTTTTAAAAGAAGGCACTTATCACCTACAACAGGCATTGCAATTTTATGTAAAGTTTTATGCAACACTAAGGAGCTTTTGAGTACTTTGTGTTCATACTTTGCTGTTTAATTTGGCATTTTGCTAGATATTTTGTTTGGTTTTAATATGTTGTGTCAGCATATTGATTTTGTGTCAGTCAGTTTGTGATGAAATATATCAAAGATGATATCCATCATGTAAAATATACAAAGTTCATGTTATTACTCCTTTGATAAAAGATATTTCCAAAGCTTTGGAAGAAAAATGCAATACTCTACAGAATAATAGTGAAACATATTGAATCATCAGTAGTGTATAGATTAAAAAATTGTGTAACATTTTATGTATAAATTAATAATATTTAAAAAAAATTTTCATTATGAAAACAGTCTAAATATTAAGTCCTTCACTTATTGCATCAGATTGTTTCTTTGAGGTTGTTTTCCTTCTTTCTTTGTGGAGAATAAACAGGTACGTTAAACTAAAAATTGCAATTGTATTCGTCCAATAACTATAAATTTTGTTTCACTCCTGTTTTCTGTATGTGTACGGTTTCTAATTTTCCTTAAATGTCTTGATGGTAGAAAACTTCAGGGATATGTTGAACCTTGTTGGTTTACATATCATTATATCTTTGGAAAAGTATTTATCCAGCACGATTTTAAAATATTTCAATTCTAAATTTACATTTGTCATAGAATCATAGAAGTGTAGGGGTTGGAAGGGACCTTTAGAGATCATCTAGTCCAACTCCCCTGCAGAAGCAGGTTCATCTAGATCAGGTCACATAGGAACATGTCCAGGCAGGTCTTCATAACTAGGTTACTGGTTGTTTTTTCTCCTGTTTCCATTGAACAAATTTTCTGAGCTCATAACTTTAGAAAATGAGAAAAGACATTTTTAAAAAAACAGGCGTTTAGAACATAAAAGTGTCAGATCGATTAATCATAATATTTTCTTTAACAATGAGATAAACTAATTGGTTATTAATTTAGGGTATATATTTGGAATCACGTTTGATCTGTTTTTTAAGGGTTTTAAGAATGTCCTAAAGGACAGTAGGTTATGACAAATATGAAATAAATACAATTAAAAAAAAATTACTCTGCAAGGATTTCATGCATTTCACGTGAACTATTGAAAGAAAGGCTGTTCTTGCCTACCCTTCAGATTTTTTTCACATTTAACAGCTCAAGAAACAAATGTTAAGTAGCTTTTAGAACTTTCTTGAATGTAGAGTATCACTTACAAATTTTTTATCTTAAAAAGAAAAAAGAAAAATGATCCTACTAAGATTTTGTGAAAGAATTCTAGAATTACATTATAATAATGATACACAGTATAGCTTGTGAGATCCTAACAGAATACTTGTTCTTGAAGGGCAGGAATGGGAACGATGTTAGTGAATGAGATTATTTACTGTTTTCCATAGCACAATTTTAACAGTAAGTTTTCTGACTGCCATCTGTCAAACCCCTGCTGTTCCAGACGCAGTGATCCAGGACAATCAGAAAGACCAAACTGACAAATTTGCTTATCAAGATCACTTAGTGCATAACATAGGATTATCAGATACACATTTAAAACTGCAAGAAAGCTGAGAATAAAATTGGTTGATTATGATGGGAAGCAAAGAATGTCACAAGTAAGAACTGAAAGCAGAAATGTAAATGTTGTTGAGGAAAGCTCTCTGAGATACACAATAATTATAAAGAGGTACTTTTAAAATTCTTCATAAATATTAGTCAGCATTGTTCAGAAATAATTTATATTAAAAAAAATGAAGTCTTTGAATCATTCCTAAGAGACACATTTGAAAGTTACAAGGTAACTGTCAAATGTCAGTCCAAATAAAAGTTATAATTTATCATAATTTTTAACAGGATATTTCAACAAGGTCATTTAATGAATTATTAAAATTTCCTGAAATTAATATTTCCTGGTTGGTACATGTTAACAAATTACCATCTGTAACTGCTTTTTTTCTCATCTAATGAGAATTTGGAGAGGCTGAAACTAGTCATGAAGTATATTTTGTTGCCTGAAAGAGTGATGATTATATATTTTCATTAAAAAATATATGTATCTCTGTGCATCCATTGATGTAATAATTTAAAGATTAGATAGTATCAGAAATACTTTATATTCCTGGCCTTCTTTAAAAGATGGAAAAACTAAATACTAGACCTATTTTCTATCATATAAGTACGGGTTTTTTTTATTAATATGGTAACAATGGAATAGAATTTCCCACCTAAACTTCTTTATTTGGACCTAGAAATGTTGTTATTAGTTGACATTCAGAATTATTTGAGAAGTCTTATATTTTAAATACATTTTATTTCATTCCTCCTTCTTCCCATTTTTCTCCTAGGGTGGGTGCAAGTGTGCAGTTTTCCTGTGAAGATAATTACGTTCTGCAAGGTTCTAAGAGCATCACTTGTCAGAGAGTAACAGATACACTGGCTGCCTGGAGTGACCACAGGCCAATTTGCAGAGGTAGGTGATATTTGGAATTTTTACTGAACTTTGAAAAGTTTACTTATAATTTCTGCTTAAAAATGCAAATAAATGAGCTTTAAAATAAAAAACCCATATATAGATATAAAATTTATATACCATGTGTATGTGTGTGTATGTATGTACAGATGGTTATGTATATCTCCAAAGATGTTTCTGTAGCTTGAAGCACACAAAGATTTAGAAACAGTATCAATTTAGGAAATTAATTTCCTTTCAATATTTTTTATTGTTTTGCTTTTTGCTTGTTTGTATGTTTTTCCATTGCAATCTACTGCCTGTATTAAAAGCACAGAAAAATATGTCAATTCTATCAAATTACTCTAGAACTGAGGTCTATAAGAAAAACAGAGAATATGTATCTATGTACAGAGCTATATATATATATATACAGATATGTCTTGTAGTCACAAAATCTTATGCTAAATGACAGTTACCAAGGCAGAAAATGATAGACTGTAGTGAGAAGGATTTACAACACCTGAACCCAAAATTTTGCTTCTTCAAGAACAAGCTAAAGCCCAATCTCATTTATTTAAAAATCATATACTTACAATAAAAGGTTTAATTACCTAGTTATTTCATAAGACCAAAAGAAAAATATTTTTCTCCTGTTCCCAGAATAGGTTTTTCAACTTGTATGGTTACACATGTGATATACTTGTAAATTATGTTTTCTTCATTAAAGAGTGCAGACAAGTTGTGGTTGACCCCAGCTTAGCAGCTGAACACCTACCTTGACACTTGCTCACTCAGGCCCAGCAGGATGGAGGGACAAAACTAGCAGAGCAAAAGCTGAAAGCTCATGGATTGTCATCAAGATAGCTTAATAAATGAAGCACAGCTGTGCATGCAACAAATCAAAATTAGGATTTTATTCACGTACAATTAGTATGTAGATATGTAGACATTTCCTGGAAAGCAGGGCCTCAACACAAGTGATGGTTACTTGGGAAGAGAAACGTGTGACTATTAACATGTTTACTTCTTCCTCCTTTCCCTGAGCTGTTATGGATGACCATGTTGTCCTATGGTATGGGATATCCCTTTGGTAAGTTGTTGCCAGCTCTGTCAACCCAGGGGACTGAGTTTGCTCCAAATTTCTTGCTCACTGTCCTGGTTTAGGCCCATCAGAGGACAAAAGACCATGATTAGACTCAAGTACCAAAGACTTGAGAATTGCTAAAGGGCAGAGAGAGCTTAATTGCTGCTTATGGTCCCAGCCCTTTAGGACCACCTTCTCCTCACCCCTCCCCAGGCTCAGAGTCCTGATCTTAGTGTCTTTATCTCCTCTTCCACTTGAATGGCTCAGGGGGGCAAGGAATGGGGGTTTCAGTCAGTCTATTCCCACTGGCTCCTGCTGTTTGTCTCTCCTCAGATCAGGCGAGCTCCTCACTGGTCCACCCTGCTCCTCCGCAGGGTATCTCTCACACCTGGCAGCCCTGCACAGGCTGCTCCAACATCCGTTCATCCCAAAGACTGCAACTCATCTCTGCTTCTCGTGTGGTTCTGCTTTGCGACTTGCAGGCTCGCTAGCACGACCTGTGCCATGGCCACATCCTCACACAGTCTCTCGCCCATCCAGGCGAGCTCATTCAGAGCTACTGGTAGCTCTCAGTCCTGCCATTGCACTCCATGGCTTGCACGGGTACAGCCTGTGTTCTTACCATGGCTTGCAGAGGGGTCTCTGGTCTGGTGCTCCTCTTTCCTTCCACCTTCTCTGACTATGGGGTCCAGGTGGTTACCTCCATCTTGTACTGCTCTTACACCTTCTCTCAAGCACTTAAAATTAACATCCTTAAATAGTGCTGGCAGAGGCGCCAGATTGGCCCAGCCAGGCCAGAGGTGGATCTGAACCCAAGAGCCCTGGGGAAAGTCCAAGAACTCTTTACTGGGTCTTCACTGCAACCCCCTCCCCCCTGTTACCAAGTCAAAGTGGCTCCTTGCTAAACCATGACACTCACCTTAAAGCTACTTGCTGTTGGAGCAGTGTGAGAAAAGGAGATGGCTTTGGTATTGTGTAAGCACTACTCAGCAGTACCCAAAACACTGGTATGTTATCAATGCTGTTCTACTTACAAATCTTAACCACAGCATCATACAAGCTGCTATGAAAAAAGTTAACTTCATTCTAGTCAGGCCTAATAAAAAAAGTCTATAAAGGCAGATCTTGGATAAATTGTTACAAACTGTATGTAACACTTAGTATCACATAGACATATCCATATAAATACTGGACAATCTAAAATGCAGTAAAAGAAGGAAATAAATAAAAATCATATCTCCTCCTCTTTACAGAGCAGCAAAGCCACTATGAGTTGTGTCTGGGGCTGTTTGTTTAAATGAAAAGTCTAGATTTACCCTGTCAGTTTCACAGTACTGCAGAGTAATGTCCCTGCAATTCCACTGTTTACTCTTGGTTGGGAAGTGGGGGGGTTATGTTTTTGATAATACATTGCAGAGATGAGCTGCAGTAATCTATATATGGTGAAAGTAATACTCATCAGAAAAGGGACTATTTGCTGCTGAATTATCTGTATGTTGTTTCTAGTTTTTACTGGTCCTTCCAATTTGTTATCTGCACGTAACTCTATTATGCATTACTTTCTCTAGCAAACGTCTATCAAAATTGGATAAATTAGTCCTACACTTCCATTAAAACAAGTTACATTCCTCAAAAGTACTTCCAAATTTGGAGCTCAGTGTTTGCAACAGTCTGAGGTTCAAGTCCAGTCTCTAAAAGTAATTTATTGGGTTTTTTTAAACATAGATTAACATTGTTTAAGGTGAATGATGTATAAATCTGTTTTAATATTACAACACTGCATATTTTTGGATGGTGGGAAGTGAAAGATACAAGTTCTATTTGTAGGCTGCATTACTACCAATCTCTTTACTGGCCTTCAAGATAATAGTGTTTGTTTTGCTTGTACCAAACATTTAATAAAAAAATACATAATACATTTTCTAAATAATGATGAACTTTAAAGACGAAAAGCTGATAAACTACATGCAACTATTGCAGGTTTAATGACTTAAAGACTTACTGAAGAAGCTAAATTTTGCATTTAACCCAGAGTAGTGACTAACAAAGTTCAGAATTCATGAAGCTGATGCATAGATGTAGGGACTATCTCACTCTTGACAGGATCCTTACCTTACTTTGAAAGTGCACAGCAGGAGCTGCAGGGTCCCTGGAGACTCCAGAGCAACCCCAGCTTTAGTCACTGGGTATCTCCCTGAAGATAAGGATAGCCCAGAGCCAAACTAAAAACATCAGAGCCTGCATGAGGGTCAAGATCAACAAAGTCTGTGAATAGGAGCCAGCTTGGCTATGGTAAAACTGCAGACAGGTGCTTCTGAAACACTACCCAGTCAGAGTCTTGTTGTCTAATCTCATGTTGAGAGCAATACTTTGGGATCATAGGCAAGGAATGATGGAAAGCCTCAGGTGAGGCTAGTCATGGTATTTTAGGCCCGTTAGTGCTCTCAGGAACCAAGCAGTGCTAATATAAATGTTCCCAGCCTCCTTGAATTCCTCACAAAAAACTTACAGTCATTCATTTTTGATTCCTGTAAGTTATATACAAGGCTATCTAACAATTTTTATGCATTATGTTGCAGTAACTCCATTTCCTAAGCAGGTATCTGCATAGAACTTACATTGTAACTTTTTTTGGTTGTTTGTTTTGTTGTTTTTTTTCCTCAGGAAGTTCAGACAGGGCAAAGATAAGAGTATAACAACTTGACTAAATAAAGATCTGAAAGAGAGATTTAAATTAAATTTATAGAAGGGTGTTAAGAGTTTTGGTCATAAATGTAAGTAGACATTTTTACAGAAAAATGAATTTGTAGTTGAATCGATCTGGACTGGGATTAGTTCTTAAAGTCTAGCCTCTCTTAGGAACTAAAGACCAAGTGCTGGTAGTAGATTGTGAGGGAAAGGTAGAAAATCTGAAAGTAATATTCCTCTAGTTCCTCTTTTTTTTTTTTTTCCTATTTGAATGTACATTTGGCACACTTCTAATTGAGCAAAGCAGGCTTCCTCTCTTCCTCTCAGCAAGTTTTTGAGGTAGAGACATGCTCATATTTCCTTCTTCTGAATGAAGACAGCCCTAAAGAAAGCTGAAAACTGAAATTTCCAAAGTATCAGAAATATCTTGGTTACTCTAGTCTAATATTTAGAGAAAGAATGACCAAACCAGAATGCTTGTACTGAAAATTAAGAAACTGAAGAGTCTAAATTATATCAGAAGTTAATGGAAGTTGTGCAGATAAGTTCTTGAGATTCAAATGTTTGAAGACAGACTGTATCGAAATACTTAGAAATTATATAATCTAGACTCTCTATATTAGTATGTTGCCAAAGTGTTGGAGTTCCATAAACCTAGCGGGAATTTCAATATATTCTGGCTTCTTTAACTCCATTTTATGTCACTGGAAATTATATGTCTACATGTTTTTAAAATACTTTAAGATACTGACATATTTTGAGAAGTCTGAATGTTTTAGAAAACCTGTCCGTAGTGCTCCTTGGAAAATAAATTATTGAGTAATTTCTTTTAAAAATGCTGCCTCTCCAGATTTGCTGAATGTGACAGAGGGATTGTGATGATTTCATGACTGAACCTGTACTTTACAAAAATCACACTTCTGCATAGGGGCAATTTATTGTTTTTTCTCCTTTTGTGTAAGGAACTAAGGCACCATAGATGTTCAAGTTTGAGGATATACTGTTACATAGAGTTTAGTGTTGTTAGACATTCTTTTTATTCTCCCTAGTCATGAAGGACAGCAAATACTGGCTCTTCTTAACTTCCTTTTTATCCACTTGGAGAGAGTAAGTCTCTCTCTAAACAACATCTTGATATGATAATTCTGAAAAGCTAATTAGCATAAAGAATAAAGTAATGTACAAGTTGGGATAATTAATTGAAAAGAGCCAGTTTTCTTCCTCTGTAGGTAATTTTTCAGGGTTTTTTAGTGTCTCAAACATCTTCAAAACCAGATTGTTGTAGAATATATCAGTATAATAATACCTTCATAGCAAGTTGTTGTTAATGCTATAATGATTGTATAGTGTTCATTTTAAACAGAACAACTAATCAAATGCAATCTAATTTGTTGTTTATCATTTTAGCTAGAACATGTGGTTCTAATTTACGTGGACCAAGTGGGATTATTACATCACCAAATTATCCAGTTCAATATGAAGACAACGCACACTGTGTGTGGGTTATTACAACAACTGATCCAGAAAAGGTATGTTTTTTTCTCTGTCTCAAAACTGTAGAATTTGGGATTTGTCTTTAAATTCTGCCATGCATATTTACATGAATGCATGAACACATGCAAATAAGTATGTTTATTGAAAGTGTATGGAAAAAAAAATATCTGTGAAAAAGTCTTCTCAGAGATATAGGTCTCTGTTTCCAGGTTATAAATATGTTTTGTAATGAAATATACAAAACTTTATTCAAAATCGCATATTGCTAAATGGCTTGATAGTGGATTTTTCAAGTCTTATCATCTTACTAATTTTTGAATCTTAGCATAAAAACCAGACTTATATCTAAGTGCTCTGATCTTGTTAGGTGTTTTACTACCTAGATCATTTGTCTTTTCAATCCACTTTTTTCTGTTAATGATTTTGGATACATAACTATGAATAATTATGCATAAAATAGTTATAATGAAGTATTTCTATTACAGTACAGCACATTGAGATGCATGTTTACTTGTGTTTCTGTAAAATTAATTTACTTCCTCAACACTATACGTAGGAAAAAAAAAAGTAACGAAATCTTTAACTTAATTTTTTCTTTTTCATATAGAAATTCTGAATAAATTAGTTCAACAGTAAGTTGAAGAATGTACAATTCATATGTACTTTCATAACTACAAAACATATTTCTTTTGCAAGGTTTTGGAAGACTGGATACTTGTTTCATATGGCTAAGGGAAAAAATGTTTTAACTTTATCTCACTATAAATTCATGCAAATATTTAGCTACAGAAAAGATCATTTTTCTGCGTCCTTTCATAGCATTTAACGGCAATGTAAATACTTTGCAAAATCAATTGAGTTAACTTTTACTTAAAGTGGATTCGGTGCCTCAATAAAGGTATGTTTTCAGGAGAAAAAGAGACAAATTGCAAAGCTATTATAGTTGAAATCATTTTACCATAATGGGACTTCTCTCTGAAGCTAAAAGGCTCTTTATTCAGTTCTAAACTGCACTGTTTTATTTAGCACAGCAATTAAAAATGACAATTTGTCATTGAATGAGCTTAGACTTTAAGGTCATTAAATTTTGTAAAATCCCTTTGCATTTATATGGAAAAGCATTTAAATGCATCTACTCTAATTTATATACAGTAGAATGTAGTCTTATTGATTCTCCAAAATACATTATAGTTTTATAGGAGGAAATTTAAGTGTGCAACAGAAAATAAGTGAAATTGCTACTAATAGAAGTATTGCCATATTGGTGGTTTCTGTATTCAAACTATTCATATTTTTTTGTCTTTTGAATTTTCAAGAATTGTAATTAAGCCTTGCATTTCTTATTTCTGAGAAAATTAAGACAGCAATCTCCTTACTAATTGCAAGAAAGTTTAACCAAAATAATACAAAAATGGGTACTGACTTAAATGTATTATTTAACTATACAGTGTATATTTTCTATGGAGGATCAGATTTAGTTGCAAAAACACTAAACCTCATCCAAATTCTATTCATTGTATACAATTTATCTTTCTCAATTGGTTTAGGATTTTAGTAGGGCAAAGTTTAATGAGATTGATGTGGGTTAATTTACTTCTCTATTCACTGGACTTGAACAGACACTCTTAAGTAGTATTCTGTGGGCAGGTTGATAGTTCAGCAGTCATAAGAATACACTGAAGGAATTTCATGCTCAGACAGATCAGTGCTTTTATCATGTTTACACTGAAGAGGTAAGAGTACAAGGCTTGGAGCTTTCACCCAGAAAATATTCATGCAGTTACATCCAGCTGGGTGTAAGGTAAAGAAATATGTTAACAGACGTATTGATAATCACAATTTAAGAAAAAGAGTGGAGCTTTAAGTCTTTCAGCTCAGGACAGTGGGGCAATAGGAAATGAATTGTCCTCATGTATCTTGGAAATATGAGCATTTGCTTTAGAACCATGACAACTGTGAATATGAAGTCTTAAAGCTGAATATGTTTCAGGCTTAAAAATTAACTCTACAACATTATTATCAGTATCTATCAATAGAAATCTGATCTTGGAACTTCTATCCTCAAATAACTCAATATAGACAGCACATATCATTTGGGATAATAAAAGTTATAAAGGAAAATACTTTTACTTTACAGACTGTGACTGAAATAGAAGTTTCTCCTACATCTTTCTAAAGAAAAAAATATCTCGCTAACATTTTTAAACCTGTCAACTTTAAAAAATCAATTACAAAAATAATATTCAGGTTTCCAAAATAATGAACTGATTTTGAGATGTGCTGAAAGTTGTAAAGTTTTCATCCCTAATTTTTGTTAGAGTTATAAATGACATAACTCTTGAAAATTGAGCTGTGCATTGAAGGTCTGATTTTAAGATTAGATTGAGGAGCCTGCTCTTTGTTCCATCAGATTTGAAAATATTTTTGGGAGTGCTCAGAGTCTTTGTTTGATTTTTCTTTTCCAAGAACTTAGATGGTTCATGGCATGTTGTTACCCTGTATTTTAAATGAGTTTTCAGTTACTCTAGCAGTGAATTTTTGTCCTTTCATCATGTTAATTTACACCTACCATTTTACAAGACAAGAAAATATTTCCTCTCAATGCAGTCAATCAGTTTAAAGAAGATGGGCTAGTTAAAGAGGTGCCTTTGCACAAAGTATGAAACAATGTGCTGCAATATACTAAAGAATAAACAAACAAAATTTGACACATCATGGTTTAGCCAAGCCACCAATGAAGCACCATGACAGGCTCTCGTGTTTTCTGAACAATACAAAAAATGAAGTTAAGCTTCTCTTTTTTGAGAAAGGTAAAAGGTATTTCTGTTAATGCTCTCCTTATTTTGAAGAGTTTATTTTCTTCCTTTAACATTTGTTTCCTCTGGGGTTCCACTACTGTAGCTCTTGATCAGATTCCTACTAAGTCATTTATTAGACTTGTAATACTTGCAAATACAACTTCATGGTTCGTCTGTCAAGTACACGCAATAATTCTTGGTGACCTTACATTGTTTTCATTGTACAGTTATGCAGTTTCTCAACTTTTTAGACCAGTTACTTTGAACTGTTCTTCTGAGGTATTACTGGCCTGTTGTATATATCTCTTTCTTGCTGTTAGGATAATCTTCTCAGTACTTTCTAACCAGCCTCTGTCCCTTGTTATTTGAATTCATTCTCCAAGCTGTGGGAGGATTTTCTTTGCCTTTTTTTTTTTTTCTTTTATTTTTCCCCCCATAAAACTTACTCCCTTGGATTTCCTGCTGCTTTTGCTATTTTATAGTAACATTACTAAATTCAAGGGCTTCAGATTTCAGTTCCAGTGTCTCTAAGAAGGTGAAGTTTGGCTTCAGTAATGTTACCTAGTTTTGCACAACATTTTCTTGACTCATGCAGTTTGTGGTATAGTAGATATTCCATGAGCTGCAATAGTTCTAAGTTTACTCATATGGTAAATAAAGAGTGTATCCCTATGTAGTGGGTCTGGGATGGTAGTGATTTTCCACAGTAGCTCTTGCAGTGCTGTGCTTGTT